>RJWJ010032609.1:0-18432 GCA_004363605.1 Indri indri
AGGAGGGCGGGAGGGAGGAGTGCGGGGAGGGGGAGCGAGAGGGAGGGGGCGGGGGGAGGGGTGTAGGGAGGGATGGGGGTGGGGAGCCAAGCCCGAGGGGCAGTGACATCAGGCCTGATCCTGCCTGATTTGAGGGGAGGCCACCGTGAGCTTGTTTTTTGAGGGAAAAGGAGGTGAGGTCATTGATGAGCTCTCCCTACTTGAGAGTCAGGGGATGAGGTCACATCTGGGTTTGTGTTATTTGGGGGAAGAAAGAGTGAGATCATGCTGAGTTTCCTTCATTTTCAATTGAGAAATGAGTGGGGAGGGTATATCTTGCTAGAATACGCCCTATTTAAGAGTTGGGGAGGTTTGCAGGCTTGCCTCTAATCTGAGGGTTGCCCTGTCCCAGTGGAGCCTGGGATCAGCCCCTCCCCTGGTTCTGCTGTTCTTCTCGGGCCACCCAGGGCTGCACCATGACTTTCATGAGCCTCTTTCTCCATTTAAAAGTGTTTTATTTTACAACTGTGTTGGTATAAAGATGAATATAATCCAGGCTGGATTCATTATTATATAAGCAACTCATTTTTCTTCTGATTGGAAAAGAATGTAAATTAAAACATTTCTGTGGGCCTCTAACAGCATCATGGCCCTTAGGCTCTTGGTGCCCATTGTGCCTAATGATGGATTGGCCCTGAGGTCACTGGTACAGTCAGGGCTCTCCTAGAAGTCAGAAGAGAGCCTGGGGCTGGAGACAGAGCACAGAGGACAGCACCAGCTCCCTATCCTCACCTTACCTGTCTGAGATGCTCTGCCAGGGACCTGGCTAAGAGAACTGCATGGAACTGGCCTGCTTTCTTGTCCAGTCACACACTGCATAATGATGTTTTGGTCAACGACAGACTGCATATGCAAAAATTCCTATTGCCTAGTGACATTCCAGCTGTTGTAAGCCATTGTTCCACCAAGCAATTCTCCAATTCTCTCTGGTTACCCTACACTTTAATTCAATTCAGACACTAACCACCCAGAGCTAGCACAGGCCTCACAGATTAAGGGTTGGAAAGGGCCCCCAGTCCCTTCTGGCTTACAAAATCTCAGTTGAGAAATCTGAAGTTAGTCTGATAGGTTTTCCTGTTTATGTTACCTGATTTTTTTCACCTTACTGCTTATAGGAGTGCCTCTTTCATGTGTACTTTGGCAAGTCTAATGACTATGTTTCATGGTGACTACCTCTTTGCAATGGATCTCCCAGGAGTCCTTTGAGCTTCTTGTATCTAGATATCTAGATTTCTAGCAAGGGCAGGAAAATTTTCTTTGATTATTCCTTCAAACGGATTTTCCAACCCTTGTGTATTTTCTTCTTCATACTCAGGGATGCCTATGATTCTTATATTTGGCCTCTTTACATAATTCCACATTTCTTGTAGGCTTTGTTTATTCCTCTTGTTTTTCTCTTCTTTCTCTTTGACTGACTTGTTCAAAGGTATTGTCAAGCCCTGAGATTCTTTCTCCTGCCTGATCTAGCCTGTTCTTAAGGCTTTCCACTGTGTTTTGTAATTCCTTGAATGAATTTTTCATTTCCAGAATTATTTGTTTTTTCTTTAATAATTTGGTTTCTTGAGAGAATTTTTCATTCATTTTCTGCATTGTTTTTGTGACTTTTTTTGTTGGGTTTCTATTTTCTCTTGTATTTCATTGAGCTTCCTTACAATCCAGATTCCAAATTCCTCATCTGTCATTTTAATCTTTTCATTTAGGTTGGTATCCATTGATAATGAGTGATTATTTTCTTTCGGGGTGTCTTTTCACTTTAATTTTTCATATTTCTGGAGTTCTTTCACTGGTTCCTTCTCGTCTGGCTTCTCAATTGAGAGCTGAGGATACTAGAGCTGGCTTATGGACCTGTCTCTGAGTCCCCGAAGATCAGTCCCTGACCGTGCCAGGGAGAGGAGTGCTGGTCCTGAGTTGCCTTTGTGGTGCTCTAGTAGGTTTGATGAACTTCTCTGGTTATGTCACTGCAGCGGCTCCTCTCTCAGTGGCAGGCTCTGCCGGAATGCGCCCCTTCCGCTGAGAAACAGGCTTCTCAGCACCGAGCTCTCCTGTGGTCACTATGGCGGGCAAGGGCCGTGGTCTCCCTGCACTGCTCTCATGTCCTGGGGGCACTGGGTCCTGACCACCTGTCAAAGCCACTAGCAGGTGATCCCACAAAATGCTGCTGCTGCAGCTCTGCTCTCAGTGGCTGGTTCAGCTGAGAATGTGCTCCTCCTGCAGAGAAACAGGTTCTCAGCACAGAGCATTCTTGTGGTTGCCATGGTGGGGAGGGGCCATAGCTATAACCCAGCTTGAGCTAAAATTACTTTCTGTGATGCCAGGAATAGAGAAGGTCCAAAGGAGGAGGTGTCTCGGTGTAAACATTTTGGGTTCCTGGCCTCTCATGGCACTTTCACAGGGGGTGAGAGTTTTGTGTCTCACTGTGCACGGGAGTCATCCAAGTGGGGGAGGGGAGCCCCCTTTACCCTTTCACTGGGCTCCGGGCCTCTCTGGGTTTGGTCCATGGCACTGTCCTCTTTTCTCTCTCTTCCTCTTTCTCAGCTTTGTAGCCATTCTCGGTGGGATCCCTGGACACTTCTGCTGTCTCCACATCTGAGATGCAACTGTTTTCTGCTCTCCTCAGTCCAAACTTCTACTCCTCCTGAGAACAGATTAGATGCTTTCTACTCTCCTGTACTTTCTCTGTCACTGGTCCTGCAGTTTGCTCTGTGGTTACAGACCAAGTTCCATGGAAAAGCTAGTTGCAAATGTAGAGGATCATGGAGGCTGGCTGATCAGGCAGGAGAGGAAAGAAGCAGATCGTCAAGGGTGAATGTCAATTTGCCATCATTTTGCATTTCCTGTGTGCACCAGGTCAGGGTGCTGGGAATCCACAGTCCTGGTTATTCTGAACTGCACCAGAGCTCTTGGTCCCTGTGGTCCCTTTGTTTGATGCCTTATTCTTAATTGAAACCAGAAACATAGGGCGAAACCTGGTAGGATGACTGTCCACTCCCAAGTCTATCCCCATTGTTAAGTGAGGCATGACTGTACCAAGAGGGCACTGTGCAGAGGCAGGATGGGCCATCTGGCAACACGCTTGCCAAGGAGGGGTTACTTAAGGCGAAGTGCACTTAGGCTAAGCAATCCATCAAAGAGTAGATACTGGTGATTTCCCCAGGCAGTGGCAGAGATCAGCGGGGGTACTATTTTGGAAATTCAGTGTCACAAGTGATCAAACTGCACTGAGGAAACAATACAAGATGGAATTGATCACATCAATTATCCACATTCATTAATTCATTAACAAATATTTATTCAGCCTCAACTATGTGCTAAGCACCGGACCTTGGCTATACAGACAGATTCTGCCTGTCCTGGAACTTATCCATTGTACATTTGAATTCCCCAGGGCGTTTCTTTATAGCCACAGGTAAGTCAGGAAAAGGAGAGAAAGAAACAGAATTAAATTGTTAGAAGCCTTGTCACCTATTACCAGCCAGCATTCTGACATGCATTATGTCACTTTACCTTCCTAACTGTCCTATGAGACATGTAGTATTACTTCTGTTTCATAGATGAGGAAACAGGCTCACAGAGGTTAAGAAACATGTTGTCAATCACACCGTTTACAAGGTGTGCTAGAAAGCAGTTCTTACTCATGCCAAAGTCTGTGATATTCCAACCAGCTACTCTGCCTCACTAATTATGATTTATGTTAAACAGAAATTTGGTTTACTAGTAGCTTCCTCAAAGTATATTTATACTTCCAATATACCCTCTTTTGGAAAAAGCGAGAATAAATTACCTCAGAAAGAAGCTAAGTTCAGAAAGAATGGGAACCGAGCCTATGTTAGGAATGTAGGGAGGGCAGAACTTTCTTAGTCCATCTGGGTTATGGACTAAGTGTGCAAAAGTGGGTAGGTGGGGTCTCTGATGTCTGGGGAAGACCACTACATGTATAGAGACAAAAGGTTACTTAGGTTTGGGGAGAGGTGACTTTTCTTATAATGAGTGAAACACCAAAGTAACATGTCTATTAAGGAATGCTCATGCCATCTGCTTAAGATGTGAGCTGTAGTTACCATGACTGCTGAATATCAAGCATAATTGTCTCACCAAGGTACAGAAAGCAACTGGGTGCAGCATCCAGTACAGCGTGGAATGCAAACAGACGCCAAACTTCAAAGAGCAAACTCAATTGCAATCAAAATACTGGGATGTACAGGACAGAATCTCAGATCAGCTGAGTCTCCTGCAGGCAGACACCAAGGATCTGGGCACTCAGGGTTCAGAAGCCAGGACTCAGAAACCACTACCCCAGAGACCCGGACACAGCAAGGTGAATGTCAGTCCTGGATCAGGAGCTGTTTGCTGTTGACTTTTTTTTGCTACATGCTAGGAGAGTGTGTGTGTGTGTGTGTTTGTGTGCGTATATGTGTGTGTGTGTGTGCATGCGCACGCTCACGTATGCACACACATCAGGTGGGTGGGGAAGGAAGCTGGGTTCCAGGTATTCATAGGAGCCAGGAATGTAGCAGCCTCTGGACAAACCCTGCTGCTTCCTGAGGCAGGGTAAGACTTGCTGTGTTGACCTCTCAGACATGTGGAATCGCACATTCATTTTACACTGTCTCTGCCTACAGCATCTGTCAATCTCAAATACTTAACATCTGCTTAAAAATATTGTAAGCAGATTTGGTTCTTAACAGTTCTCTTCTACTGTCCTTTTTTTTCCTTGTATACTGAGACACACATATAATCCAATCCTGTCCCACACAGGCTTGGTTACATAATTATACCTCCAAAAGAATAATCTTCTGAGACCCATAATGGCCATCACATTTTTTTTCTTATGTTCCACTATAAGCAGTATATCACATGTTTACTAACTATCCTCTATCTCAACTTCTGAGCCTGAACCCCATTACTGACCCAAGTCACTTCAGAAATAGAAGACTACTTCTTCTCCATGAAATACCTATCAGAACCAGGAAGAGAAGGGGAAGTTAATTAATAAAATTTCCAAAACATAAATAATTCCTATAACTAAACACAACTGGAAGTGAAATGCATGAGCAGAATTGTCTAGATAGTCCACCAACTACTCCCAGAGGAGCTTCCAGGGAGGTTCGGCAGCAAAGTCTGCTGTGACAGTAAGTAGGTGCGATGCCAACGGCGGAGGAGGGATGGGAGTGCCGTGCACTGTCCATGAGCCTCCGCACCAGTTTGTGGAGGAAAAGGTTCTTTTTCTCTGAAGGAAGAGAAAGGCTGCGAGAGAGCAGGGCTCTCACTGTCCGAGGACACCAGGCAAAGTGTGATGTGGGACATTTGACCAGACTGCACAGAGATGTGCCACACCCTTGGAAGCCACATCTCTGTCTCGGTCCTGTGAGACTTTAGGTGGGGTCCGGTTTTACTCAGTGAATACAGTCACTCTCTTTTCTTTTCACTTTCTTTCTTTTCCTTCCTTCCTTTCTTCCTTCCGCCTTCCTTGCCCCACTCCCTCTCCCTTCCTTTCTCTCTCCTTCTCTTCCTTCCATCTGCATAGTAAGTGGAGTATATAGAATATTACATAATTTATTCTAATTTAGCTAATTCTAAAAATTCTTCTGGAATCTCAGATTCACCATTAGGAATTGTTTCCATTGGATAGAACGACAAATATTGACATAGAAAGTCTGGAGATGGTCAGGCGTGGTGGCTCATGCCTGTCATCCTAGCACTCTGGGAGCCTGAGGCAGGAGGATCACTTGAGGTCAGGAGTTTGAGACCAGCCTGAGCAAGAGGAAGACACTGTCTCTACTAAAAATAGAAAAATTAGCTGGGCGTGGGCACAGTGGTGTGTGCCTGTAGTCTCAGCTCCTCAGGAGGCTGAGGCAGAAGGATAGCTTGTGTTTGAGGTTGCTGTGAGCTAGGCTGACACCATAGCACTCTAGCCTGGGCAACAGAGCGAGACTCTGTCTCAAGAGAACTAACTAAATAAATAAAATAAGAAAGTCTGGAGACTAGTCTGAGTTGGTAAAGCCTTGAGAAATATCCTGAAAGTTGGTTATGGGCAATTTAGAGTTGCTTTCTTGAGATTTCCCATTTTCTCCTAAAAGTTAAAGGTAGAAGAATTTCAGATTAGCTGAAGTTCGTGGTCGTTTGGTCTCTGGTTAAAGCTTTACTTGCTACTCTTCTCTCTCCTTTTCCAGATACTGGAAAACTTCTGGTTTAAAATATTAGCAAGAACCTAACGAAGGAAAAATTTCCTCTATTTTTACAAACCATCCACATATCTGGCTACAAGATCATCTTCATATACATAATTATCTCTGTATGAAAATATTTTATATTGATTAATTAAAGCACTTCTGCTGCTCTTAACAGCAGGGAAGAGTTTCCAGAAAGGACTCTAAAGTCACTTAGCCTCTGTAACAGCTCTGCTGTCCACTAGCAAATGCCTACTGCTACTTTAATTATTTTAGCTAGTATGGCACTTCTGCAAGTGGAAGTTGAAGTTGCATACTTTTAATTAGTATATTTCTGTTATATTAATAATTTAACACTATAACATAATTAACAACCTTAATTTTAAGAAATGATTTTCTATTTTAAATGGCATAGATTTTCATTGTAGAAAATCATAAAATACAGAGAAACATAAAGAAGAAAATAAAGATCCCCCATAATCACACTGCTGGGTGATCAACAGCATTAACATTTTGGTGAATATCCCTCAAGTATTATTCTATTCATACAATCTTTTTGTATACACCTAAAATCTTACATTCTACTAGGGTTTTGATTTTTTTCCACTAAAAAATGTATCACACATGTTTTCCCCAGGCAGTTAAGTATTCATACACAACATGATATTTAATGGCTGCATAGCGTTCAGCTGTGTAGATACATCATAATTTATTTAAGAAATCCCCTGTTGGGAATCACAATTAAGTTGTTGTCATTTTTTTCACTGTTGTATGTAACATAGACATGAATAGACTTGTTCATAAATCTTTGCAAGAATCCCTAATTACTTCCTAATGGCAAATTCCCAGGAATGGAAGAGCTGGCTGACAGAGTTTAAACATTTTCAAATCTTTTGCTATAATCTTGCCAAATTGGCCTCCAGAAAGGATGTACCAATTTATTCTCCTAACAACATTTAAGAAAGTGACTGTTTATCTACATCCTCCATAATATTTTGTCTTCAGAATAAAATTTTACTAATTTGATAGTTTAAAAATGGGAATCTCATTATCACTGAAATTTCCTGGAATACTAGTGAGGTTGAATACTGTTTCACATGTTTAATTGGCCATTCAAAAGCAGGCCAAAGGGAATGGTTGACTGATGCCATCTACTCAATTTCCTACTGTGATGGTTATCTTTACTTTTTGGTTTGTAGGTGAGCTAATTGTTTGGTAGTTTCTACTGTCAGATCATTTCCAAAGATGAATTTTATGGCAATGTTTGTTTTATAAGCTTCCTTTCTGTCACCTTCTCTAAGATGGTCAGGGAAAGTGAATGAATCTTAAAGCTGTCGAAATTACTCTGCTTCTAAATTTGTAAGTAATCTTTCTTCTTAATCTCCTCACATAATTACTCTGTTTTGAAATTTGGCAGTGACACCCTTTCACCTTTTGAATGAAAACAAAACTTACTCAGAAAAAACAGGTAGCAGACCTCATCTAGAGCTGCACTGCTCAATATAGTAGCCACTAGCAGCGTGTGGCTATTTACATTTAAATTTGAAAAATGAAATCAAATTAAAATCTCAGTTCCTCACTTGCTCAATAGCCACATATGCTAGTGGCTACCATTCTGGACAGCACAGGTATCGAAATGTATCATCTCATAGAGAGTTCTGGACAGCACCAGTCAACAGATTAACTTTTCCAGTCCCTGGACCTGCTTCCTTCTACATCTCCCAGCCCCCTCTTAGGATACCCTTCTCCCTTTCTTTGGCTAATTCCCACTTGTCCTTCAGCATACAGCTCAGACATCACCTACTCTGGGGAAGCCTCTCCTGACTACTCGTGTTCCTGGATTATAGACCCTCCTTGGGCCCAAGGAATAAATGGACTGCCCACCATTTGCACTGTCTTATGCAAAGGCGATGGTTTATCCCCCCACATTTTCAAGAGCTAAAAAGCATACCAAAAGAAGTATTCAAGGAGCAACACATTATATTATATCCTGATGTAGGATTAATAATATAATTATTAAGTGTCACAAAATAATGAAATACATGGGCATGCTTTACGAGCTGCCTCACGAAGGACAGTTACTAAAGCAATGCTAGAACCTTTCTTTTGTTAGAAAAATATACATATTACCTTTATTCTTGAATTAGCATAGTTTATATTCTTGGAACATTTATAAACCAAATCCTCCTAATAATTCTCACCAAAAATGAAAGCCTGCATAAAAGCTTACCTGTTACCCTTAGACCTCCAGAGTGTCTCTAGAGTCTTCATCTCATTTCCTTCTGAAGTTACAGCATATTGCATTTGTGAATGTGCATTTGTGAATGCCAAGCTCAGGATATGTTTTTCCTTTTTAAATAAAAAAATTACTATTAATATGTATTTCTTCGAGGAACCATTTTATCATACTGATACATATAAAGAATAAAGGAGAATTCACTCATAATCTTGCCACCCAATGAAAATCTCTGCATTTGGATGTATATCTTCTCTTAATTTTTTCTACACATAGATATATTAATATATGTATTTTTGTTTCTTGCATAAATAAGATCCCACTGTACTTAGTTTGTAATTTACTTCTTTCAACTAACACATTGTGAATGATTTTATATGTCAATAAATATGTTTGTAACATTATTTTTAATGTCTGCCTGGCATTTTATTGTAAAAATGTATCATTTAAAGAAATCACTCTCCATTTTTGGGAACCTTAGATTGTTTCCATTTCCCTCTGCCTCTCGTTAATAGTGCTATGATGGTTCTCCTTCTGACTAAATGTTTTCCAGGGATCTGTAGATCTGAATCTGCTCTCTTCCAAGGCAGAAACAAGGAATGGCCTTCTTCTGGGGCTTTAGGGGATGTTAGGGAGAGGTAATTATAAACCTGCCCGGCCCAACTCAGAAACAAACAGCCAAAGTAATGGGTCCATAGTGTTATTCTGAGTTCAGTGGGCCAGTGTTAGTGGATTCTCTAGAACACAGTCTGAGGTGAAGCTTACCTGTTAGTGCTATGGCAGGGCTGCAAAAATGAGAGAAAAGGAAAATCCAGGCTGGGAAGGAAGAAAGTGAATACTCATCAGCAAGTTGGTCACAGCTTCATGATAAAACGCAGCAGGTTGCTTGATATGAGACATGTCTGGCAGGATGTACCAGACCACCAAGCCTAGGAACAATGCATGGCAGAGGGGGAGGGTATGGAATTTATTTGAAGCTCCTTTGGGTTTCCTTTCTCTACTTAGTCTAATTTCACCCCATGGGGCATAAACTGCCCAAAACTTTCAGGTTGTGTCATCTGGTCCCTCTGGAGAGCCACTGGAGGGGCTGATCTCATACTCCAAAGTGCGGCGCTTCCTCTGTGTCTGAAAGCCGTGGGGAGAGTCAGGGGTTCGCTGGGTGTGGCCAGGCGAACGTGGGTGCTAGAAATGCTGTGGTTCCCGCTGGGGCAGGCTCACTGGGCTCCTGCCAGAGGCTGAGGCCAGGACTGCAAAATAACTAAGAAATGACACCACCAAAGGAGAGGTCTGATCTCTAGCTTTTCAACTGCAATTTTCTCAGTAGTATCAAAGCATCAAAGCATCATGAAAGCCCTTGGTTTCCAGGAGCAAGGGATTCCGCAGAGTGCTGTCTACGAGAAACACTAAGACCCACGCTACCCAGGAGAGGAACGTAGCACTATAAAGTACGGGAAACGGAAATTAAGTTCTGTGGGCAGGAAAGCTCCACCTTTCCTTTGGGGACAGAAAAAGAGTAAGAGGTCAGACAGGGACACTTGGGTCAGTCAAACCACATCTTCCTCTGCATCTCTTGCCCTGGGCTATCCAGCCTTCGAAACTCTGAGCAGGCAGCCTTGCCTTCCCCGGTGAGAAGGCTTCCTAGTGGATGGGCAGACAGGAGGACACTGTGTATGTCCTCGTGTGCCCTGAGATCAATGGCACCTCAAAAATGAGCACACTAGTACAATAAGCGGCAGAGGCAGAGGGAGAAGGAGAGTGTTGCCCTGAGAATGTCACAGAGTTCAGGTTAATTGAGTCACTTCCTTTATGACTTTCCAGACTCTAAACAGGGCAAATTTCCTGCAATCAGCTGTACTATTGAAAAAACGGCAGCAAAGAAAAGTAAGAAATGGGGTGTGAAAGAAGAAGAGGCAGGGACAAAGAACAAGTCTGCTGGGTGGTTTCCCTGAGGTCTAGCAATGCCAAGGACAAGCTGAAGCAACGCATGAATGTTTATGAGTCTCATTGTGCCCGGTGAAATTTGCTCTGGGCACTGTTAATCTGCTGACTCTTGGCTTCTCTCTGCAGGCTTTGGTTTTCTGCAAGTCCAGATGGTAGTTTTTTTCTTTTTACAAGGATTTCAAAGTATAGAGAAAGGTCTTAGACAGATTTCGTAAGATTATCCTGGCTTTGAATGTAACTGAGGATGGAGTTAAATACCTTCCCAGTTTCCCACTGCAGGAAGGATCAAATAAAGAGCTCTCTGGGGTGGTGGCAGATACAGGCACCTCAAACTGATCCTCACATGTCTTTCCATCTTCGCCTCCATCCATTCCAATGGCCATGGCCCTTCACTTGCCCCGAGCCCTCCAAGGACACCACATAGACCTTCAGGCCTCTGTTCTCTCATTTCTGCCTGAAGGTCACCTGCATCACCACTCAGCTCAGGTTCACCTCCTGATACCTGTCCTATGGACAGGTGACTCTGGCCCTACCCTTTCTCGTTCTCCTAGTGTGAATACACTTCCAGGTTAGCTCTCACAACACGTTGTAGCTATTTGAATGAATGGCTGTCTTTTCCTATTAGATCATGGATGCTGAGAACAAGGATCATATTATTAATTTTTGGTCGTTAAGCACCTAGAACAGTGTCTCGTACCTGGAAGATGCCCAGAAAATGCTGGTTGGTTGGGAAAGCACTTGTGCTCCCAGGGCACTTCATCTGATGCTCGCCACGTCACTAGACACACTGCTCAAGGGTACCTGTTTGCTTGCGACTCCTCCATGATGCTCCAAACCTTGATGTCAAAGGTGCAAACTTACTGACCTTGAGACAATGCCTAGCACATTCTGTGGGTTAAATATGTGTTGACTTTAGGAAAATGTGCAATACTGTAGATGATTTTTATATTATCCAAAGCTCAGTCCGTAGTCATCATGATACCAGCAAATTTCTTGAGCATGTCAGATACCTCATACCGCTAATCAACATTAGAGCTTTAATTAATAAAATGGCTTCCCATTTTACACATGAGGAGACTATGACTCAGGGAGCTAAGTGGTTTGATCCGGTACACACATCCAGAAGGTGGCAGAGATGGGATGTAAACTCTGGACCTAATGTGTGATGGCCACACATTATATAACATGACCTCCCACTCAGGAGCTCTGATGCAGCCAGAGTTTTGGCTCTAGCCCCTACCCACTGCACTGCCAGCTATCTGTCAGCATCTGAACATCAGAGAAAAGGGAACAAGCCATTTTTCCCCAACTCCACTTAGTTGTTGCAGCCCCCCAAAAGCTCCGTGATGTGGCTAACCATCCACTTGGCTGATACTGTAAGTATCACGTTGTCATTTCAGTTTACTTTTTTGCTATCCAGCCTTATGTTACATCATAGAGACCTTAAAAATAACTATGACTTGTGGCCGAGGAAGTGGTAGAAGGCTGCAAGTACAAATGATCTTTATTTTCATGCAAACCAGGACTGGTGATAAACTATGAGAAGAAATAGACAATTCAATGAGGACAGAATTGGGGATGGTACCAGCATTAGGATGCATAACATTTTAGTATTTCCTGGGAAGGGCCAAAATATGGATGTCCTTAATATAAACAGAGGCTACAGAATTTGAATGAACTTGCCCAACATCATATACCAGGTAAATGGATCGTGAGAATTTGAATTCATTTTGGATTCCAAGGCCTGTGCCAGAAACACAGGTCAGGCCTAGTTTGTGGTAGACCTTGAAAGTCAGGGTGAGGTCCACAGACTGTATTAAGAAGACAAGGGGAAGGTTTTGAGCAGAGGAGCAGTAAGATCAGAATCACACTTGGGAACCCTAGCCTAGTGGTGAAGACGAGAGAGCATAGCATGGAAGGATCAGTGGCTCATGGGGAGACCATTTCTGAGGCTGTTGCAATTGCAAAAGTTATGCATGGAAGTTTGCTTTCAGACACACAAAGCGTGAGATGACAGGACCAGAGGAAATGTCCAGAAGACAGTGGCGGTGGGAGGTAGAAAAGAGGTGCTAACCAGAGGTGGAAAGCTGGGAGTTACTGCGGAAGGGCTGCAGACACAGCCCTGAAAGTAAATGAAATCACCAAGGGCTGGGGTAGGACAACCAGGGACAAAGGCTGAGGGATACGCTTGGGGACGTGGCACATTCAGAGGGCAGGAGAGGTGGGGGATCATGAAGAGACAGGAGGAACAGGGAGAGAGGTACAAGTCAGAGCAGTGACCTCTAACAGGCTGATCAAACAAGCGAACAGTGGCTGCCAAAAGCCCTCTTAGGGGACGGAAGTGTGTTGGGAAAAACGTGGATAAGCTGCTAGGGGCCCGGGGCAAGAGTGAGAAGGTGGAGAGTGGGAGAGCAGGAACTGAGAGAGACGTGAAACTGCAGTTCACCGGAAGTGAGGAATGTGAGAGTGGGGTTGTGGAGGAGAGAAAAAGACGGGAGGGCTGTGAGAGGGGAGATGGGAGT
Organism: Indri indri; assembly: GCA_004363605.1. NCBI lineage: Eukaryota > Metazoa > Chordata > Mammalia > Primates > Indriidae > Indri > Indri indri. Next base: position 12,906 of record RJWJ010032609.1, read on the forward strand.
GTCTGAAGGGCTTTTACAAATGCGTGGCTTGCATTGTTTTCATGAATGCTCTGCTGTCTCTCGAAACCTTCATTGAAGTCGCCAAAGTGCACAAAGGCCTGGTGTGAATGTTGGGAGGAAATCAAGAACAGGGCGGGCTGCTGCAGGTGGGGTGGCACAGGGGTCAAACCCTAGAATGGGGAAAGAGCTCGAGCAGTGGGGAGTGGGGAAACAGAAGTCATTCCCCAGAAACAGAGGCTCAGAGTCAGGGGCCTGAAAATGTAAGCACACCAGAAATTTGTGAGACGTTGGGGAGGGCGGTGGACTTCCAAAGGGCATGGAATGGCAGTATAGCCAATTTCATCTAAATCTTATGGGATATTCAGACTCCGTCTGACATCTATGGAACAACTTTATCATGGACAATCATATCTATTAAATAGTTATTCTTTCCAAACGAGCTAAGTGTGTTGGTGGATTTTATGAGTGACCATAAGTGAGGGAAGCCCTCAATGATTTGGTTCGAAGATTTAGCAGGCTGGAGGGAGAACACAGATCTTAATACAGCATTACGTAGACACAGTTTACATCAGCTGTAATAGGGCAGGCTGCCCAGCTGCGAGTCATTAGTTTAAGTTGTCTGCTGGAGAACATCTCCGGGACGTTTTTGCTTCCTGTGTTCATGAGTAATTGTTTCCTAGAAAACTTTTTCCAACCCCCAAACTTTCCTCCTGAGCTAGAAGGATGTGACCCAACAGAGAAGGCTGCCGCAAGGCAAGGAGTTGGAAGACTGAGGGACCTGAGTTTGCTGCCTGTCTCAGAGTCTCTGTGAGGGTTTGCAGCCTTCACTAACGTCAGGCAGGGGAGGCGCAGGAAGCTAGGACTGAGCAGACGCCTGTGCCAGGACAGGAACGGAAGCTAAGGGGCTTGGCCCCACCCCAGGTCTCTCCACCTTTCACCACAGACCGATGAGACATTTCCTCTTATTAATTTGTGTAAGTCACAGACAAGGGGTGTGTGCATGTGTGTGCTCGTACATGTCTGAGCAATTTAGGAAATTTTGGCTTATGTTGGAAAAAGTATATGATAGTTAACTAACATTTGTGAAAGCTGAAATCCTGTCAAAAAGATGATGATTTTAAAGATGCAATTTAATAAAATGAAATGATAGCTTTCTCGCAGTTATTTCACGGTATACATTCTGCCAGGTTCTCCCAGCTTGCCCAAAGAAAAGCAGTGAAGGAAATACTAGCTTTCTCAATTTTTTGGTTTTCTACGATAATCACTGGATATGCTGAAAGATTATATGAAATTCATGAGTATTACTTAGTCTCCATGCATCCTATATTTCTTTCCTTTTCTTTTCATCCCATATTTCTTATCTATAAATGTTAGTAAACATTAAAGAGTTAGTAGGGGCCCTTACATGCAAAAATATAGAGTTGCTGCTCCATGGTTGGAAAGGTTGGTGTGAGATAGTGTGACAGATTGTCTTTTTCACAGATGGCTACAACAATATCTCCTGTTCCACATATTCTTCTTATAATGTGACATTGGCACTTCTCCCATTGAAAGGTGGTGTCTATGTCTTCTCTACCCCAGCCCTAAAACTTGGCAAGATTTATGACTGTTTCTACCAATAGCCTCAAAATTCACATATATCACTTCCGGCTGGGCCATAAAAGATGATGTAACATTCATTCTGTCTCTTGGAATACTCGCTTTGGAGTCCTAAGCTATCATGTAAGATGTCTAACTGCCCCGAAGCTGTCTTGCTGGGAGGAAGCCTGGGCTGTATGGGGAGGCTATCAGCAAGATAGCCCCAGCTGAGGTTCCAACCCACAGCTAGAATCAAATGCTAGATACGGGAGTGAAGATGCCTCCAGATGATTCTAGTTTCTAGCCATTAGGTCTTTCCACCCAAAGTCCCTGACATCATGGAGGATAAGTAAGCTATTTTTGCTGTGCCCTGTCCAAATTCCTTACCTAGAGAATCTGAGTGTCATAAAATAGTTGCTTTACACTACTAAGTTTTGAGCTGGTTTGTTACATGGAAATAGTAATTGGCACAGATGTAAAAGCAGGAGCCCTATCCACTCCCTGACTCCTCCCAAGATACTTTGTTGGAGACTTTCTTAGAGCTTCTTGGAACACTATTTGAAAACATCTGGGCTAACTAATCTTCAAGGGCTCCAAATTCTCTGTTTCTAATAAACCTAGAATTTAATAGCTTCATCAAGAAAGAGAAAAACATCTCGCTTAGTATTAGGGATTGAATTTTGTCCCCCCTCAAAAGATGCTGAAGTCCTGCCCCCAGTACCCATGAGTGTGACTTCATTTGGAAATAAGGTCTTTGCAGATCGTCAGGTTAAGATGAAGTCATTTGGGTGGTTCCTCATCCAACATGACTGTGTCCTCTTATTAATGAAATGGAGAATTTGAACATGGATATGGATACATACCAGGAGAACACCATATGAAGATGGAGGCGGAGATGGGGTAATTCATCTACAAGTCAAGGCTCACCAAAGCTTGCCAGCAAACCACCAGAAGATAGGAGAAAGGAATAGAATAAACTCTTCTACACAGCCCTCAGAAGGAACCAACCCTCCCACAAACATGACTTAGAACTGAGACAACACATTTCTGTTGAAGCCACTTGGTTTGTGGTACTTTGTCATGGCAGCCCTAAGAAACTCATACATCTCAGAGCGGATCTGAACACAGTGATGACTTTTCACATTCCAAGGCTCTCAGTTAATAGAGTTAGGCCTCTTGATTGATTTAGCAATATGCATTCATTGGGCCTCCAACTTTGGAAGGAGAGATATGATAGGTCCTAAAATAACCACATTGCAAGTGGTAAGTGCCCTACTTAAAAAGGCAGCTAGAAAGTGTTAGAGAAAAATTCTAGATAAGTCTTAAAACCGTTTTAAAAAGACTTAGGACTTTTAATACAAGCAGGGCCCCAAAGTGAATTTGGATGGGCAGGACTGAAAGTAGAAGGGGCATTTCTATGAATAGCTAACACTGTATGTGCCCCTGTCTGATCAAAATATATAAATAGAGTAAATAGAACTTTTTTTTATTGTTGAGCCTATTTAAAGCATTTATAGAGTTCTGGACAAACTTTTGTATAAAGTTTTTTCCCTCCCTGTACACATAAGGAAAAAATATACAATTCTAAATATTTTAAAACAACCCAGAATGCAACTTTTACCTTACAGTTGTTTACCATAGTATAGTATGTAGTGCAGTTCTGTTAAGAATGTCATTATCAGTATTTGCCATAAGATTTTGGAGTCAACTTTCTGGTATTTTTGATATAATTTCTTGATCTGATTTATAATTAAAGCACTTAATCGTCACTAGCAGTTGCTGAGTTAGGGAAAGTTACTGGAAAATAATTCACCTAGCTGGTTTGCTGTACTTGAAATTTGATTATTTTGATGTTGGTAGAATTTGAAGGGCAACAAATCATCCTGAATTTTATTTTATTTTATTTTTTTTCTTTTAGCTTTCCTTTTCTTCCTCTTGGCTTTGCATATATATTTTTTTAAATTTCAGAATATTATGGGGGTACAAACATTTTGGTTACATATAATGCCTTTGCCTCACCCAAGCCAGAGCTACAAGTATGCCCATGCCCCATACAGTGTGCTCCGCACTCTTGATTGTGAGTTTGCCCATCCCCAGCACCCCCCCGCCACCCTCCCAGCACTTGATGAATATTACTTCCATGTGAGCACCTAAGTGTTGATCAGTTAGCACCAATTTGATAGCGAGTACATGTGGTGCTTGGTTTTACATTCTTGTGATACTTCACTTCAAAGGTTGGGCTCTGGCTCTATCCAGGATAATACAAGCCGTGCTAGATCACCACTGTTTTTTGTGGCTGAGTAGTACTCCATGGTATATATACACCACATTTTATTAATCCAGTCATGTATTGATGGGCACTTGGGTTGTTTCCACATCTTTGCAATTGTGAATTGTGCTGCCATAAACATTCGAGTGCAGATGTCCTTATTGTAGAATGTCTTTTGTTCTTTTGGGTAGATGCCTAGTACTGGGATTGCTGGATCAAATGGTATTTCTATTTTTAGTTCTTTGAGATGTCACCAAAGTACTTTCCAACATCCTGAATTTTAGAAAGTGTGTTATGCATCCTTTAGCAGGAGGCTGCCTATTAAGCTCCATGCCCCTACCACCTCCCCAACAAATAATAGCCTTATTTAATATAAATCAGGTACTTAATGCCTTTGGCATTTTTGTCTTTCTCATTTGACATGATTCAGTTTCTCTGAGAGATTACCTGGACTTAAAATATCTATGTAGCTAAATGTTTAGATTGAGTTGTTTTGACTGAAACTGAATCTCTAGTTTTTAATTTCACAAGTATGAATGCATTTTAAATACTTCCTCACTAAAATAAAGGCTGTCAACATCCTGTCTTTGTTTCTGGATGCATAAAACTACTAAATCTGTCAGCATGCCGATATTGTTAAGGCTCAGAGTGAGACTACCAGGAAAGTTTATGAGTCATGACACCAGAGGCTAGAATAGGGGGAGAGTTAAGAAAAAATAGTTTTCTAATTTTTAACAAATTGACATCCTGTTAGAAAGGCTCCCAGAAAAGCCCTGCCCCCAAGAAATAAAATTTGGTTTCCATTTAGAGATCATTGTTGTATATGGCCTTTCAGATTTTTGTTGAGCTTGGCTACTACCTAAAGTACTTTTCATAAAGAAACTTAAATCACTAAGAAATATAATTTATACATACAACAGGCACAAATGAGACTCGTCAACTATTTCATAAACATTTATTCCTCAAATACACAGTGAGTACATCTTCATGTCTTTGAATTGGTTTTAAATATTCTTGGACTAAATCAACCTAAGAAAGATGTTCAAAGCTGTCCAGATGTTACTTAGAGTATGATTTTAACAAAATTATCACACCTAGTCTATGGGAAATTACAGTGGAATCTCAAGAACCTTTCCAATGCAAAGTGAAGAAATGTTATAATTTTTTTTTTTTTTTTTTTGCCGTATCAGAATCATTTCTGGAAAAATGATTTTTTTTTATTAGCAGAACGGAGCAGATAAAACATGTAAAACCTACAGGTTGCCTCTTTTGTGTCACTTTTCCCAATATCTATATTCCCTGACACTTGTAATGAGAATTGGACCAAACACTTTTATAAAATGGTATATGTCTTGAGGCTGGGCGTGGTGGCTCACGCCTGTAATCCTAGCACTCTGGGAGGCCGAGGCGGGTGGATCGCTCAAGGTCAGGAGTTCGAGACCAGCCTGAGCAAGAGTGAGACCCCTGTCTCTACTAAAAATAGAAAGAAATTATTTGGACAACTAAAAATCTATATAGAAAAAATTAGCCGGGCATGGTGGCACATGTCTGTAGTCCCAGCTACTCGGAAGGCTGAGGCAGTAGGATTGCTCGAGCTCAGGAGTTTGAGGTTGCTGTGAGCTAGGCTGACGCCACGGCACTCTACTCCAGGCAACAGAGTGAGACTCTGTCTCAAAAAAA
>RJWJ010032610.1:0-18626 GCA_004363605.1 Indri indri
CCTCCTCATCCTTGATTGGAGCCACCTTAGTGGGTGTAAAGTGGTGTGTCATTGTGGTTTTGATTTGCATTTCCCTAATAATTAATGATGTTAAGCATCTTTTCACGTGCTTGTTGGCCGTTTGCATATCTTCTCTGGAGGAATGTCTATTCAAGTCCCTTTTAAAAAAAATTTCCAAGTATTATGGGAGTACAAATGGTTTTGGTTACATGGATTGCTTTCGTAATGCTCGAGTCAGGATTACAAGTGTGCCTGCCACCCCGATAGTGTTCGTTGTGCCCACCAGGTAGGTTTTCACCCATCCCCTCCACCCACTCCCCCCTGCTTGATGTCCTTGGAGATTTACTTCCCTCTGTGCACATGGGTGCTCACCGGTTAGTTCCAATTTGATAGTGAGCATCTCGGTGTTTGTTTTCCCATTCTTTAGATACTTCACTTAGCACAATGGTCTCCAGTTCCATCCAAATTTTCGCAAAGGCATTGAGTCATCCTTCTTCATGGCTGAGTAGTACTCCATGGCATGCACATACCACATTTTGTCAATCCACTCATGAATTGATGGGCATTTGGGTTGATTCCACATCTTTGCAATTGTGAATTGTGCTGCAATAAACACTCACGTCCAGGTGTCTTTTTGATAAAACGATCTCTTTTCCTTTCGGTCAATACCCAGTGGTGGGATTGCTGGATCAATGGTAGGTTGGTCAAATCCCATTTTTAAGTTGAGTTGTTTGTCTTTTTGTCGTTGCACTGCAGGAGTTCTTAAAACATTCTGGATATCAAGTCCTTATCAACTACATGATTTGCAAACATTTTCTCCCATTCCGTCTGTTGCATTTTCACTGTCCGTTCTCCCGAAGCACTTTGTTCCTTTCCCCGCACAAAAGGTTGTTGCCTGAAGTCTGCAGCACCCTGCTGGGGACCAGCTCCAGGAAAGCAGGTGTCTGTCTCAGCGGTCCACCACTGTGTCCCTGTGTCTGGGACCATGCTCAGCTCCTAGCAGTCCCTCAATTAATGTTTGCTGGACACAGGAATGAATGTATCATCTTGCACTCCCGCTCTGGAATTCTTCCAGAGTGTGAAAAATCAAATCTGCAAATGGTTTCAAAGGTAGCACATTTCTGCTAGACCCAGAATATCAAGGTGGATGAGGTCAGCGTGGCCTCCTGTGGGCTGGCCTGTGTTCGTGCGCTCAGACCTTGTGGCAGCCCTGCCCCATTATCATCTGGACTTATGAATGAGGAAACTGAGGCACAGAGAGGTGCAGCGACTCCCTAGGTCACATAGCTAGTGTGGGCAGAGCAGGATTCGAGCCTGGCAGCCCAGCCCCCACTCACTGCTCTGTGCGGCTTCACAGGCACCTGGCAGATGTCACTGGTTTTGGATTTTCAGGGGTCTTTTCAGAGTTTGGGAGTCAATTATTTTTTTCAGGTTTCAAATTTTTGGGGTCTACTGAGAAGAGTTTGTGCCTTATAGATAAAATGACCCCGGGGGAGATTATGCGGTGCCCCTTCATCCCCAGGTGGTCTCCTCCTTTGCTGTGTGGCCTTGGGCAAGTCCCTTATCCTGTCTGGGCCTCCTCATCTGTAACAGAAACCTGTTTATTCATTCATTTCTTCATTCACTCATTCACCAGGCCTTGGCCCCACACACTCACTCTTTCATCTTGCTGAAGTTAGGGAGAATTTTCCATGTTTTACAGGTAAGGAAAAGTCTTACATTGGGGTAGCTGTGTCTCAGGAACTCATTTGGATCAGAGGTCCAGCTCTGCGCTGGGTGTTGGGGATACAGAGATGTAAGATACTTTCATTTATTTATTCAGCAAACATTAATGGGAGCCCACCTGTGTGCCCAGCTCTGGGGACCCAATGGTGACCAAGACAGTCCCAATTGCCCTTCTGGGACTCACGGCCTGGTGGAGGAGGTGCAAACATACACTAAACCTGCTAGTAAAGGGACAATTCCATAAAATGGCCAAAGGTCATTATGGCACTGTCTTAGGTTTGACCATTATTTGTTGGGGCTTGGCGGGGACTCAAATAAATACTTATCCTCTGTGTGGGGGGTGACTCTCTAGTTTGAGGGTGTCTGCCTTCAATTTGGAAAGCTATATTAACCCTGCAAGGCTCCACTCTCATCTGCCTTGGCCACTTGCCAAGCTGTCCTTCCATTACAGCACTGATGGGTGGGCTTGGGGATGGGAGGAGTGGGGGAGGGGGAGAGGGGAAAGCTTGGAAAGTGCCAGCAACCTGTCCAGGTAACACAGCCCGACAGGGACAAGAAGTGGACTACCCACAGCCTCACTGTCCAGGTGGGAAGACTGGCCACTGCATGCTGGCTGGAATGATATTAACACTGTTGGCAAGTTGCATGGCCTGTGATTTGTTCAAGAAGGGTGACCCGGTATTAGGTACAGAGAATTTAAGTGCCATTATCACACGGGGTCCAACGCACCCGTTTCACAGATGCAACTGCTGAGGTCCAGAGAAGGCTGGAACCTGCAGCAGCAGGCGACATCACAGTCCTGAGCCTCAGTTTCCCTGCCTGGAGATTGGGAGTGGAGGAGAGAATGCAACGAGGCGCTGTGGCCCAGCACCCAAGCCCCTCTGGCCTCCCAGGGCCCCCAGCCTCCTTCCTCCCATGGGTCGGACCCCCGCCCACCGTAGTCATGCCTATTAGTTTCCACGGACACGCGTGGCCTCCCAGGAAACCCTTTTTGGAAACCGGGCACAAGAGGAGTGGTTGACATAGGACATTTGCTTGTTAGGTACCCCGCCCCGAAGACGCGCCACCCCATCCCGCCGCTAGGCGGCGCCAGAGGGCAAACCCAAGCGAGCACCTGCTCTGCCTTCTTAACTCACCTGCCAGGTGGGACCTGGCCTTGTTTCCATTTTCCAGAGGAAAGAAATGAAGCTTAGCGAAGCGCGGTGGCCGTCTCACAGTCACAAAGCCGGCGTGGGGCTCTAAACTGGAGTCTCCGATTTCTGTATTCTGCTTTCTCCCCCGGGACCCCGGGGTCCCGCAGGGACGCGGGGAGACCTGCGGGGATCTTGGCCCTGGCCGCGTCGGCCCGAGCGCACGCGGCAGCGAGCGCGTCCGTGCGAGGCGGAGATCCGGGGCCGAGGCCGGCTGCGGTTTGGCTGCGGAACTCCGGCGACTCATCCGACGCACGAGGCAGATCCGCTTGCGGGGGCCGTTTCTACAGCTCGCCAGTGTACGGCGGGCTCGGTGTTTTCAGCACGTTTATTCGATTTGATTTTGCATTTTTCCATTTGGGAGTCAGTAACCACACCCCTTCCCAAAAATATTTCTAGAGATCTCTGACAGCTGTCCCTGCTTCAGCGCCCTGGCCCGGCCCGTGGCGGGAAGACCAGGACAGGGCCCTGGGGGTGAGGGCATGTCGCAGAACAGAGACCACCCCCGGCCCATCCTAGGTGCCCCCAGACCTGGGAATCCAGACAGCATCCCTGCCCCTCACCGCTCTGCCCTCCTTCCCTCTGCAGCGCGGGAGCTCAGGAGGGCCCCCAGCTCCTCCTGCCTTTGGGGGTGCGCTCAGAGCGGAGACAGCCCCCCATCCCGCTGCTCAAGTCCAGTGCTCAGTCCCTCCTTCCTCCTGCGGAGTATTCAGAACTGTCCCCTCTCCTGTCCCCGCCCTCCACCCCCAGAGGGCCCAGGGCACGTTCCCCTCCCCCAGCCTGCCCGCCCGGAGCGGCGGGACTCAGAGTGGCCCCCCACCAGCCTGCTCCCCCGGGGGCGGGCTCCGCATAGACCCGCCACCCCTGCAGCGACGCGCCCCCGCCGGAGGGTCAGAACAGTCCCGGAGCCCCGTCCTCCGCCTCGCCCTCCCCGCCGGGGCCGCCCCCGCCCCGGGTCGCCTTCTCCACGCGGTACTTGCGGCGGCGCAGCCACTCGGTGAGGCTCCGTGGCACCGCGTCTTCCAGGTCCTCGGCCGGCAGGAAGCTGCGGTCCAGCACCTCGGCCGCCTCCTGCCAGTTGGCGAAGCAGGCGGGCCCCAGGCGCTGGATCTCCTCGGCCGCGTCGCGCGTGAGCACGTCCCCGCCCGGCTTGAGCACCACGACCGCCGGCAGGCGCTCCACGGAGAACCGGCGCCCGAGGTCCCTGCGGGGCGGGTGGGTCAGTCTGTCCCTGACCCTGGAACCGGGAGCCCCACGTCCCTCCTCCCTGTACTATCGGGAGCCTTCTGTGTACACTGTCCCGTGCCTGCCTGGCACCCGGCATATGCGAAGGACCAGGGCAGGTCCGGACGCATCGGCCTCCGCGCTGTGCCTCAGGCGTGCTCCAACCTCAGGACATTTGCACCGCCTGTGCCCCCCACCTGGAGCACTCTCCCCAGACATCTGCACGTTAAGACTCCGGATCTGATGGCGCCAGGGCACTCTACCCCGGGCGACGGTGAGACTCTGTCTCGAGCCCCGGATCATGCAGTCTTGGAATTTGTCCTTTCCTCCTGCTTTGCAGGGTTTCCCCTCGTGCCCCCAGCAGCCAACACATCGCGTAGTCTATTTACGCCTCCTTATCCTTTTCTCCCACACTGGCACTGCAGACCCGCAGGGGCATGGGCTTCGCTGATGTCCCTAGTGCCTGAAACAGTGCCAGGCAGAGCGCAAGTGCTCAGGAAATGTGTCCTGGATGAAGGAAGGAAGGAAGAAAGGAATGACTCCTAATAGACGCCATGGAGAAACATTAAGCTGGGGAAGGGCTGTCTGGCCAGAGAGAGCCTCTCCAAGGAGGTGGCCTCTGAGCTGAGATCTGTGGGATCGGGGGGCTGGGAGAAGGGTGGTCCAGGCAGCAGGCACAGCATGTGCAAAGGCACTGAGGTGGGAGGGTGGTTGGGGTACAGCCCTGATCATGCAGGCCCTGGAGGGTGACAGTGAGGAGTTTTGACTTTGTTCTGTGTGTTACTCACTGGAGGCCAGCGAGACGCTTTCCACGTCCCCAGAAGACCCTGGACCAAACATCAAGTACTGGCTGCCAAACTGGGCCCGTCGTGGTCCTTTTTCTTTTCTTTTCTTTTCTTTTTTTTTTGAGACAGGGTCCTGCTCTGTTGCCCAGGCTAGAGGGCCATGGTGTCATCACAGCTCACAGCAACCTCCAACTCCTGGGTTCAAGCAATTCTCCTGCCTCAGCCTCCTGAGTAGCTGGGACTACAGGCATGCACCACCATGCCTGGCTAAATTTTATATTTTTTGTAGAGATGGGGTCTCCCTGTTGCCTAAGCTGGTGGTCTTGAACTCCTGCCCTCAAGCGATCCTCCCACGTTGGCTGGCCTCCGGAGCAGCTAGGGCTACAGGCCCGAGCCACCACGCCAGGCTCCACCCATGGTTCTTCAGTTCAGCCTGCTGGGTTCTTGGGTGGCCATTTTCCAGGTTGCCAGGAAGAGAACACATGGTACTTGCAAAATCCCACAGGAGGAGGTTGCCAGATTTAGTAATTAAAAATACAGGACACTCAGTTAAATTTGAATTTCGGATAAACAACGAGTAATCTGTTTGTATTCATTGGGACATATTTATACTACAAAATTATTTGTTGTTTATTGGAAATTTAAATTTAACAGGGCAAACTTTTTTATCTGGCAACTCCAGGTGCGGTGGCTTACTCCTGTAATCCCAGCACTTTGGGGGGCCAAGGCGGGAGGAGGATCGCCTGAGGTCAGGAATTCGAGACCAGCCTGGGCGATGTAGTGAGACCCCGTCTCTACAAAAAAGTAAAAACATAAATTAGCCAGGCATTGTGTTCTCCTGTAGTCCCAGCTACTTGGGAGGCTGAGGTGGGAGGATTGCTTTGCTTGAGCCCAGGAGTTTGAGGCTGCAGTGAGCTGTGATTTTGCACCTCTGCACTCCAGCCTGGGCGACAGGTCAAGATCCTGTCTCAAAAAAAAACAAAAAAACTCAGGCCTGGCGGCTTGACAACTCCACACTCTAAAGGAGGGCGGGGTGGCAGGATGGGGACTGCCCAGATAAGTTACTATTCTGGGTGAATGTTATGTCGAGAGGACCCTGTCTCAAACGAGGTCGGCATTTGTCTGTGATGCCCTTCCAGCTGGCGTTTCTGCCCCGGGGAGGGTAAAGCTACCAGTCTGGGGAGAGCAAACTCTTCGGCTCCAAAGGGCAGTGGGAGTGAGCCAGTGCCCAAACTGACCATTTTGGGTGGAGATGAAGGTCTCCATGACCAGAAATTTCCAACGTGAACAACAAAACGAGTGAACTCAGTCAAATGTCGTGAAGTGTGCAGCCCACTTTCAAACAGCTCAACACGACTACACACACAGACCCACACACGGTGACAAAGCGGATGTGGCAGAATGTTAACAGTTGCCGTGGGGTTCATTGCGCTTCTTTCGACTTTTTGCTATGTCCGAACATTTTTGCGTAACAAAAAGTCAAACCGTAATACTGCTTTTTGGGCATCTCCTTGAATCCGACTACCTCTCTCTCAGCTCTGATGCCCACCATGGCTCCCTGCTACTCTGAGGATCATGCCCGCACTCCAGGTGGTTCTGCTCCACTGACCTCTCACACCCAGAAATTGCTTACGGTTTCCCTGCACTGGCCATTCTTCCTCTGCCGGCCTCTAGGCCTTTGTCTGTGCTGTGCCCTCTGCCTAGAAACCCTTCTCTTTGCTCATTGTCCACCCTCCTCTCTTCCATGTTCTTGGGGTCTCTCTTTAAAGCCACTTCCCCAGGAAAGCATCCTCTGACTTTGAACCTTGGCAAGGTTTCCCCATAGCGTTCCCACTTGGGCACCTCCCTTTGTCCTCCAGAGCACAGCTTCGGTTTGCTGCTATATATTTGAGTCTTTGTTTCCCATGCGTTGCCCTCACTAGGCTATAAGCTTCCTGGGGATGGGATGGAAGCTGGCACGTGCACCCCAATCTTACCCTCAGTTCCTGGTCCATGGACTGGTCCACGGGCACTGCTCATTCACTCTTTCACTCTGGACGTAATGGATGAATCAATATACAAACACTTCGCTTTCAGTGGAGACGGCCCCTCCTCCAGGAAGCCCTCCCTGACCTCTCTGCCCCACCTCACCTCCTCAGGTCATCCTCGAAGGGCAGGAAGAGCCACTTCTCAGGCATGTCCCTGAGGAACAGGTCCTGTTGCTCCTCTGTGGGGTCCTGAGACACATATACCAGGGCTATCTGGGCTGCCCGCAGCACGTAGAACTCATCTGTGAGCCGCACGAAGAAGTCCTTGAGGATGGGCGCGAAGGCCTGGCATTTGGGACAAGCCCCAGCGCCGAAGAACAGCAGCACCAGCCGGTTCTCTAGCTTGCGGCTGAGCTCGGCCTCCGTGTCCAGCTCGTCCTGGTCACTGTTGTTCCGGATCAAGACTCGGCCAGAGAACAGGGAGGCCATGGAAGCCTCGGCTGGGTGCTGGGGACAGCGCGGAGGGACCCCTTGTGGTGTGGCCCCGGGTCTGTTGGCTGGCTTCTCTCCTAGGAATAGAAATCTTTACGAAGCCGGCTTAGGACTTCACTAATCTACCTCCACCTCGACCTGGTTCGGGGGCACCTCCAAGGTCAGGGGGCGGGGCTCCCCGTGTGCCCCTCTGTCTCAGGAGAGAGCCACAAATGCATTCAGAAAAATGCACAGGATTGCAAAGGAAACCGATCATCCTGACATACAAGTGTGAAAATATTCTATTAAATTGTGATATAAAAACATGCATGCTTCTTCACGAACGCATCAAGTAATGCGGATTGACGGGGGCTCTGCTAATTACCGTGAAGCCTAAGTCGAGATGAGTGTCAGTGATATTTTGAGGTGTCACCTATGACCAGGATGTGCTATGAAATTATCTTGGATTTCCATGGGTGACAGTCCCAGGGCTGGCCAACGCCTGCATTCACAGTGAGAGGACATGCTAAATTCCACCGAGAAGTTAATGAAAATGAACACATATTTTTTTTCTCCATCCTCCCAGATTCTGTCTGGCCCAGCCACGCCTTAACATTTCCCTGGTGTAGAAAGTTGACAATCAGGGCCACAGTATTTTGCAGTCCCCCCACCCCACCAAGAGGTGGAGACCAGTTTCTCTCTCCTTGAATCTGGGCCTGGTTTTGTGACTTGCTTTGACCAATACAGTGTGGCAGAAGATGTGAGTTCCAAGGATGTCTTTTTTAAAGAGATGAGGGTCTCAATATGTTGCCCAGGCTGGTCTCAAACTCCTGGCCTCGGGCGATCCTCCTAACCCCGGTGTGCCTCTTACTTTCCACTGTCGGAACTCTGCCTTGAGACCCCCACGTAAGGAAGCCAATGAAGACCAGGGTGCTGCACGCCTTGTCTGTAGAGCCCAGGACGGAAATGCTGACTTTGCAATCCACGTGGTCTCTGATGCAACTGCCGACGCGAACCTTGAAAGAGACAATGTGCGAATAAATGTCTGTGTCTGTGTTCCGGGGCCACTTGTACCTATGGGCACTGAGACTGGATCGCACAGGATTTAGTCGCCATCCTTCCCCCAACATGTTCAACAATGTAAAAACCATTCTGGCCGGGCGTGGAGGCTCACGCCTGTGATCCCAGCACTTTGGGAGGCCGAGGAGGAAGAATGAATGGCTCAAGGCCAGGTGTTTGAGACCAGCCTGGGCAATGTAGCAAGACCTCATCTCTACAAAAAAGTTAAAAAAAAAAAAAAAGAGAGCGAGAACTCTTCTACAGTGTTTATAAGCGCCTTGTGTTCTCAGAATAGTCCTACAAGTGAGGCACTGAGCCTTGCAGAAGCAGATGGGTGTGGGCAAGTCACCCAGTGAATGACATTTGTCAGAGTGCACACGTCAGTGTCATCTGACCCAGGATTTTGTCTGTCCCAGCTTCCAAACCGCAGCACCCTTGACATTTGGGACAGGATCATTCTTTTGCATGTGGGGGACTGTCTTGTACATCGTAGGACATTTGGCAGTGTCCCTGGCCCCAGCCCAGTAGCACCCCCCCTACATCACGACAATTAAAAAATGACTCCAGATGTTGCAAGTGTCCCCGGGGGGCAGAACCACCCTCCATCCAGAACTATGTCTCGAATCCTTTCTCCTGTTGCGGTGGGTCGAAAGGCGGCCGTCCAGCAGATAACTCCATGCCCTAACCCAGGAACCCGTGAATGGGACTTTATTTGCAAGAAAGGGGCTTTGCAGACATAATTTAGTTGAAGATTTCAAGATGACATCATCCTGGATCATCTGGGTGGGCCATAAATCCACTGACAAGTGTCCTTATAAGAGACAGAAGAGGAGACGCAGGGCCGAGAAACCCCTGTGAAGACGGGGGCGAGATTAGAGGGATGTGGCCACAATCCGAGGAAACCTGGACCCCTAGAAGTTGGACAAGGCAAGGAAGGAGCCTCCTCTTAGAGCCTCCAGAGGGAGCTCAGCTGCTCACCTTGATTTTGGACTTCTGGCCTCCAGAACTGGAAGAGAATAAATTCCTGTCGCTGTGAGCCACCTGGGCTACAGAATATGGTTCTGGCAGCCCTGGGAAACTCACACCCCTGCTGTGGTGGGTATTTGAATTCGCCTGTGAGAAACTGTTCGCTCCTAAGCAGTGTTCGTGTTCTACTTATAGCAAAACCCCCACGTTAAGGTCTTGTGGCATTTTATTTCAATATTTCTTCTTTTCTCTTGTTCTTCCAGAAAGTTTCAAGAACTCTCTTTGCTGTGGCAGGACCCTGTGGTCACCCCAGGGGACAGGAGGGCGGCCCACTAAGAGCCAGTACACAGTGACTGATCAATAAATGCACAGCTCCCGGAAGGAGGAAGGAGGGCAAGTCTCTATTTTTTAGAGACAGTGTCTTGCTATGTTGTCCAGACTTGTCTTGACTCCTGGCCTCAAGTGATCCTCCTGCCTCAGTTTCCTGGGGCTAGGACAACAGGTCCTCAGTCCTTCCTCTGAAATCCTTGGGGAAGCCTGTGTTTTGGAATTGGGACTCTTTTTTTGTGTTTTAGAGGGGACCTGGGGACAGATGCTGCCGTATGCTGCACGGAGCCTGCTGGGCTCAGACAACAGCACCCACGGTGAAGCAGCCTTGGAAGCAAAAGTTCTTCTCTGACCCTCTGCCCGCCTGTCTCTCAGTCCCGGTCTCCCCCAGGGCAGGTCACAGAAACCAGAACCCCTTTCCCCCAAGCCAGCCATAAAACCTAAAAATATTACTTTAACTTTCCCCCTGCCTTTCTGTGTAAAAACTGGCCTTGAAGACATTATTATCTGACCTACTTTGTTTGACTGCAGGGCATAAAACCCCCATTCGAGAGAAGGTCCTGCCCTGCACCCAGGAGGAAGGAATGCACGCTCAGAGCGGCAAGCAGAACGTAGACAGACAGGCTTGCTGCGTCCGTTAGCACTAGCTCACACCTTTCTGGCCAAACATGTTTCACACAGCTGTCCGCACTTCGGTAGACCTAAGCATAAAGACAATCTCCCCAGTATCTTCTCAAGCTGATTTTCCGTGAACATTCAGAGTGGGAAGGAGAACTTTTCCCTTGGTCCTTACACGACCCTAGGGGTCGGGGACAGCCTGTAAGCAAGGGGATTAATGGGGATAAAAAGGCAAAATTGTTGGGAGCCTGAGGCAGGAGGATCGGTTGGGGCCAGGTGTTCAAGACCAGGCTGGGCAACGCAGCGAGAGCCCATCTCTACAAAAAATTAAAAAATTAGCCAGGCGCGGTGGTGCGCACCTGTAGTCCCAGCTATTCAGGAGGCCAAGGCAGGAGGATCGCTTGAGCCCAGGGGTTTGAGGTTGCCGTGAGCTGTGATGACACCACTGCACTCTAGACCCTGTCTCTGAAAAAAAAACTGCATAATTGGCCATGAAACAGCCTGGCTCAGCGCAGGGGAGCTGGTGCTGCCAGTAGAGTTCTGGGACCACCTTGGGAGACAAACTGCGTTTGCAAAGCCTCTCGGATCTGGGGACCAAGAGAGGACAGGAGAGGTGGGGAGAGTCGGAGAAGACAGTTTGTGCAGGCTGCTTAGTCAGACCTCAGGAAACGTGGAAAGATGGAGGGGAGAGGGGGAGGGAGGACGGAGGAGGAGGGAGGGAGGAAGTCTGGTAAGAGCCAAGGGAACTGGGGCAAAGGGGAGGAGAGGGAGGAGAAACAAAGGGGAGGGGCAGGGGCGGAGGGAAAGAAAGAAAGGAAAGAGGGAGGACAGAAGGAGGGACAGAAAGCCCTGAGCTGGCATGTGCGGTTGCAGGAATCTCAACTCCAAGCTAGTGTGACAGCTCCAGTCCTCAACTGGCCTCAGTTTCTTAACCCGTCAAATGGGTGATCACAGTCGTGCTACCTGGCAGGGTAAGAATACAGCCGTGGTCACTGGCCTTTGCTGACTCCTCCAGGCCAGGAAAGCAGCTGGCCAGTGGCTGGCTCCCTGCCTGTCCTCCGGATCTACCACCCACCCGGGGCTGTCCACAGCGACCAATGGCAGGCAGCGTGGGGGGTGAGCGCCTGCCCAGCCCTGTCCTCCAAGTGGTGCTGGAAGCAGGCCCTGGCCGCCTCCCAAGGAGAATGGTGGCCAAGCTGGGCAGAAAACAACTAGCAGCTGGGTGGGCAGGGGAGCAGGGGAGGGAGCTTGAAGGGAGAGACCTAAGGCAGAGGCCTGCGTGGGCACAGCACAGGCGAGAAGGGCCCAGGAGTCTGCAGAAATAGAAGCCCAGGAGGGGCCCGACCTGCCTGGGCAAGGTTTGGAGTCCCCGACTGCCTCCTGAGCTTCTGGAAGCGAACAAAGGAGCAGCAGAGACTGAAGGTCTTGGTCTTGCAACTTCAAGGTCGGCCAGAGAACAGGGCTGGGTCCAGCACTGGTCAGGAAGAGGGCTTTGGTGACCTCCAGGTGAGCACTTAGGGCCCGGATTGCAAATAAAAGACAGCTCGTGTGAGTGCATCTCGGAAGGACCAGGACCTGGTGTGCGGATTTTCTCTTCCCTGGGACTCCTGGGGTGTGACTTTGAGACTTGAGATTTAACTACAGGGCTTTGGGATGTGGATCTAGGATTAGCGGGGTCTTTGGACACTTGTTTAAGATTGAGGCGGGGGTTAGATTTAGAGCCTTCCGAGGCCCCTAGGGTGTGAGGGTAGCACTCGCTGGGTCCCAGGAAAGTGTGTTTAAACCAGAGGCTTAGGGGCTTGGATTTAGGACAAGTGGAGGCGAGAATCCGACACAGGCGGGCCGTGGGTGTGAGCTGCTATTTTTTCGGTCCCCGGGGGTAGGGATCCCGCATGCCACGCAGGGGCGGGAACCTGCGGCCTTGGGGCAACAGGTGGCCTTCTGGATCCTTGAGTGTGTGTGGCCTTTTGACCGAATCCAAACTTTGTTCTGTGAAGTTTGGATTCGGTTGAGGGGCCGCACTTGGGGATCTGGAGAACCACGTGTGGCCTTGAGGCCACAGGAATTTCCCGCGAGCCACGTCCCCCGGCGGCAGAACACACGGGTCTGCTAAACACGCAGGTGGGAGGGGAGGAAGGGCGAGGCGTGGTTGCCATGGAGACAGCGGCCATCTCCGGCGGGCTGCTCTAGCTCCCAGGTCTTTTTGGCCGTCGTCTCTCTGGCCCGGAGAACCTCTCTATGGTCGTGGCCTCCGGAAGTGGGTCAGCCTCGGCTGTGAAGGCCGAGTGGGGAAAAGCGAAAGACCTGAGGCTGGATAGGCTCGGGAACAGGATGCGAAGGTGGATTCTGGGATCGAGGATAGCGGCTAGGTTAAGGCATGGGGCAAAGCCTGACAGCGACTGACGGTGCTGAAGTGCTGGTTCTGTGGGCGGGGCCTGTTGTAATAATTGGCAGGGACTCCTGGGCCCAACGTGGGGTGGGGCGGAACCCGAGCAGGACACGGCCAATCCCAGGCCTGGGGGCGGAGTCTGGCTCGGAGAGCCTCCCGGGCTGGCCCGGGGGCGGAGCTCGCCTTGGGGGCGGGGCGGGCCAGTCGGGGGCGGAGCCGGCGCGGCCGCGGCCTCAGCGCTCTCCGCCTCCCCAGGATGCGGGCGCCGGGTGCGGGCTCGGCCTCCGCGGCCTCGCTGGCGCTGCTGTGGCTGCTGGGGCTGCCGTGGACCTGGAGCGCGGCGGCGGCGCTCTGCGTGTACGTGGGCAGCGGCGGCTGGCGCTTCCTGCGCATCGTCTGCAAGACGGCGAGGCGGGACCTCTTGTGAGTAGTGCCGGGGCCGGGGGCGGGACCGCGCGCCCTGGAGGCGTACCGTGGGCCGCCGGCTCGGAGGGCCTCGAGGATCTGGGATGGGTGCTTCCAGGGTGGCGACGGGGCGGCGGCGACGAGTTGGGGGGCTCTGAGAGCAACTGCAGCGGACAGCTTGGAAGTCTCTGGAGGGAGATGAGTAGGTTCCAAGGTGCTTGGGGCTTTGGAGGCTGCTTGGGGGATTTCAGGGGACTTGAGGGGCAACTTGGGGGTCTTTGGGCAGCTGGTGGAAGTTCCAGGGAGCTGGGACTGTTAGGGAAGCCGTGGGGGTTTGGGAGACTCTCTGGAGCCGTGGTGACTGCGGCAGACTTCTGTGGGCTCTTCAGGACGTTACTGACGTACTGACCCAGTGGGCTCTGAAGGGTGCGTATCTCCTCAGGACCGTTCACGGGTTTCTGCATGGCTGGGGCACGCTTTGAGAGCTTGGGGTCTGTGTGGGACTCTGGGGGTTCAGGGAGGTTGCTGTGTGTTCCAGAATTTGTTTGAGGGTGTCTGGAGACTGGGTTTGGGGGATAGATCTGGTGTCACATGGAGGGATCCTTGGAGGCTCTCTGGAGTGTCTCTGAGGGGCTGGCTCAAAGGAGCTGTGGGGTCCTTCTGGGGTGAAAAGGGTGATGCTGGGGGTTCCCATCAGAGCAAATCTCAGGAATAGCCCCCCTGTGGGAGCAGGTGAGCACCCGCCACGTGCCCGGCCGGCCGGGCTCGGCACCTTCACAGGTCTTGCAGGGAGGTGGGGGGACTGAACCCATGACAAGGGTGAAGAAACCGAGGTTCACGGAGGGGTACAGATGGTGTGGAGCTGGGAAGGGCCCCACTGCAAGTTGATTGGTCTGGAACTTTCTGAAACACATCCTTTTTTCTCCATGCTTTGGCCCCTGCCCCTTCCCCACTGCCCGCCCCTTGGTGGTTCTGATGTGCCGATCTCACTGTGCCCTCTGCTCATGCACCTTCCATGGCTGCCCCGTCCTCTGCAGCAGAAAGACTCAGCCTGCAGCTGGGCATTCCAAGTCCTGCCAACCTGTTCCCTGCCCACCTGCCATTCTCCACCCCTGTATGTTCACCTGGTCCCCGAATCAACTTGCTACAGTGTCGGCCTCAGGCTGCCCCCTCTGCCTGGGACACACTGCACCCCTTTCTGCCTGGGGATGCTGTATGACACTCCCACAGGGAAACTGCTGGATTTTCCTGCTCAGCATCATCTCCTGATCCTTGTTGCCCTTAGAATCTAGACCACACACCTGAGCACTGCCCATGAGGTCCCTGACCACGTCCCCAACCTCCACTACCTTCCCCGTGTCACTCCTTCAGCTATACCTACCTCTTGCTGTTCCTTAACTTTGTTCTAGCCTCAGGACCTTTGCACTTGCTGTTCTCTCTGCCTAGATTGCTGTTTCCCTGCTCTTCATTTTCAGTCAAAGACATCCCGTGTCCGGCAGAATGGCCAACATTTACTGAGTGTTCCCGCCATGCAGGGTCCTGTGCTTTTACAGGCATGACCTTATATATAAAGCCCTCTTACAACCCCATGAGGTGGGTACTATCCTGTCCCCATCTTACTGATGAGCAAACTGAGGCACAGTGTGGCTATGTAACTTGTCCCAGGTCACACAAGTGGTGGGAACAGGATTGGAAGCCGAGCGGTGTGGCCACTCACCACTGGCAGTGTTTGTCATTTGTAATTATTTTATCTGCCTGTTTTCTTGCTTTTCAGTTCTTAGGCCTCTTTCCCCCTGCTAGACTCTGGGGGTGCAGACGGAGATTGTACTGGGCTTGGTGCCACTCTGGCCCTGCCCCCTGACTCAGGGCTGGCACCCGGCAGGAGCATGGGACATGTTTGCCAAGTGCAGGGACTTCCCTTCCTTTTTGGGCACACCCAGGCTCTATCTCCTTCCTCCCCAGTTTGGCCCCGCTAGAACCTGGGAATATCCATGCCCGGGGGGACAGGGCAGGATCTGGGTCCAGTCTAAGTCCCTGACATGGCTTGACACACTTGTCTGTGGGAGGCAGCCTCATGCCTCTGCGTGCTCCCTTCCCTCCGAGTGTGGGCTGGCCCTAGTGACGCCGGCTGATGGGTAGAATACAACGGACGTGATGGGATGTCACTTGTGACATTATTAGGTAACGTGAAAGACTGTGGCTTCTCTCTTGGGCACTGTCTCTTGGATCACTCGCCCCGTGTCATGAGGCAGCCTTGTGGAAAGGCCCACATGAGTGACCTTGGAAGTGGATTCTCCCCAGAAAAAAGCCTTGAAAGGACTGAAGCCCCAGCTGACACCTCACTTGTAGCCTCACCCTGAGCCAGAACCACCCGGCTAAGCCACTCCCAGAGTTTTTGTTTTTTGTTTTTTTTGAGACAGAGTCTCACTCTGTTGCCCCTGCTGGAGTGCCATGGCATCATAATAGCTCACTGTAGCCCCAAACTCCTGGGCTCAAGCGATCCTCCTGCCTCAGCCTCCCGAGTAGCTGGGACTACAGGCATGCGCCACCACACCTGGCTAATTTTTCTTTTTTTTTAGAGACAGGGTCTCACTCTTGCCCAGGCTGGTCTTGAACTCCTGACCTCAAGGAAGCCTCCCGGCTCGGCCTCCTAGAGTGCTAGGATTACAGGCATGAGCCACCACGCCCAGCCCACTTCCAAGTTTTTGACCTGTAGAAACTGTGAGATGATAAATATTTGTTCTTTCCTGTCAGTGATTCGTGGGGTAATTTGTTACTCAGCAATAGCTAACCATTGCAGCCTGTATAGCCCTTCCCATGTACTAGACCTTGTTCTGATCTTCTCACAGTCCTGTAAAGAAGGGATGTTTGTGAATTCCACATTACAGGTAGGTGAAATGCACAAAGGCACAAAGAGGTGAGGTCATGTACCCAGGAACACACAGCCAAGGAGGGCCAGGGCTCCAGAGCTTGTGCTCTTAGCCACCGTGTCACACTGGGGTGGCGGAGGTGCTGAATGTAGACCTGGGTTCAGAAAAGTTTTCAGCACCCAGCCCCCAGTGCTCCTAACGTGTCCTGTGCTTGGGGGCATGAAATCTGATCACATTCATCCTTGTTGATTTCTTCCTGCCCCGGAGTCCTGGGCTTGGGGCAGAGGAGCAGTGGGATGAGAACCAGACAGTGGCTTCTTTGTCTAAAGGGTGGGGGTGGCTTAAACTGGTGCCATGGAGGGCTGCCCAGGCATGTGGCTGCAACCAAGCACCGGAATCCACGGCCTGCCCACATGGGCGTTCTGGAGAGCAGCGGGGCCAATCCTCTTGTTCCTGGTCTGGGACCTCGTGTTCAGCCCGAGTGTGACCAGCTGTGGCCTGAGTTCCCATTTCTTGCTGTGTTGCCTGGGAACGCAGGGGCTGCTTCCTGTGGTTGCCACCTTTGCTGATGGCCCCCTGTGGGGTGCTTGGGGTGCTCTATCGAGTTCACTCACGGAAAGCCCTTAGAGCAGAATTGTGCACACAGTCGGTGCTCAGACATGTTGGCGCTGATTGCCACCAGTGGCCCTGGCACCGGGAGGCACGCGATGGCCCAAGGGTCTGGCTGTGGACTTCCTCTCTGCCCCGCACTGGCCCATCGAGCCCTAGTCCCTTCATCTGCAAGACTGGCCCCTGTGCAGAGCTCCTCCTTTGGGAAGCATGCATTGAGCACTGCTGTGCGTGTCATGGGCACTTGGCCTGCCACCTGTATGTCGTGAGCACATGATGAGCGCCTTGTGGTGAACCTGCTGGGGGAGCAGAAGGAGCCTGTGAGGCGGCCTCGGTTCTTGGTTGTTCTGCCCCCAAATTGCTGTGTGATCTTGGGCGTGTTAATCCACCTCTCTGAGCCCCCAGCTTATCCATCATCTGACAAATGGGGATCTTAGGGCCCTACTTTGGTGGGGGGCTGTAAGGTTAGCACAGTGCTTGGCACATAGTGGGTGACTGACAAACGCTAAAGATGATCATCTTAGCTGTTCGGTTTATGATTATAGTTGAATGAATGGATGAGCCGCTACTCGGGAGGCTGAAACGGGAGGCTCACTCGAGCCCAGGAGTTTGAGTCCAGCCTGGGCAGTGTAGTGAAACCCTGTCTCTAAAAAAAATGGGGGGGGGGAAGGATTTGGCGTCCTTTTGTGCCCTCGATGTCACTCTTTTCCTGTCCCTGTGTGCGCACACGCTCGCTGCACAGACACATTCTTGCATCCCTTCGTTGTGCGACAGTTATCACAGCCAGTGCTCGGCGCTGGTGGCCGGCATCGGCGGTCGCTGCAGTGAATCAGCGGAGGCTGAGCGCTGTTCCTGGGGAGAATCCGAGGGTAGGTTCCTGTGAGCCTCTGGCCACATCATCGTCGTCGACTGAGTAGTATATAACCTTGTCTTACGTGACCTTCTGTTTAATTAGCAGAATTCAACCCCGCGTTTAGCAGATATTGTTGACTTGTTCACATTGAGCCCGTGACCAGCCGCACTGAAACTCACGGCTAAGGAAGCTGCTCGAACACGCGTGTCTTCTCTGTAAGGCACAGCGCAGCCTTCTTGCGCTCGGGAACTGCAGACGGCGCTTCAGCACCGTGCCGGGGCTGCTCGGCGGCAGAGCCGCCGGGAAAAGGCAAACAAACGTGGCAAGCGCGGCGCTGGGCAGACCGTGGGAAGGGCGCTCGTTTTCGGTTAGGCGGAGCGCTGCCCCGCGGCGACTTCCGCGGGCAGGGTGCGCTTTGGCCACTCAAATTTTTCCCCACTCTGTGTGTATCCGAGAATGACAGTGATTTGAGGGTTAGAAATAAATTTTAGCGAGTAGGCAAATTTGCGAATAAGAAATCCACAAACGATGGGGGTCATATACGTGATACTTTGGGTCAGGTCGGTCGTAAACGTTTATATTGTTTTGGCTGTAATCAGTCCAAGCCGAGCCGTCTAGTGTACTGGGATCACCTTTCTTTTCCGTTCTCCTTCCTCTGTCACCCGGGCTGGAGTGCAGCGGCGTTGTCACAGCTCACTGCAGCCTCGGCCTCCCGGAGGGCTGGCGTGACAGGCGTGGGCCACCGCGCCAGCCCCCGGAAGCGTCTTGATGCCATCCTGTTCTTGTCTCACAGATGCCATATGCCTTCTTACGTCTCCCAGCATATTAATGACTTTAGTATTATTCTGTTTTTTTTCTTTGCACTGTCTCTTTTTCCTCAAAGATTTTTTGCTTGGTTTACTTTAGTCTCCATCATGCCTGTTAAGAAACCCTCGGGGGCCAGGCGCCGTGGGTCACGCCTGTAATCCTAGCACTCTGGGAGGCCGAGGCGGGCGGATAGTCCTGAGCTCAGGAGTTCGAGACCAGCCTGAGCAAGAGCGAGACCCCGTCTCTACCAAAAATAGAAAGAAATTAATTGGACAGCTAAAAATATATATATAGAAAAAATTAGCCGGGCATGGTGGCGCATGCCTGTAGTCCCAGCTACTCGGGAGGCTGAGGCAGTAGG
>RJWJ010032611.1:0-18429 GCA_004363605.1 Indri indri
GGACAGCTAAAAATATATATAGAAAAAATTAGCCGGGCATGGTGGCACATGCCTGTAGTCCCAGCTACTTGGGAGGCTGAGACAGTAGGATTGCTCGAGCCCAGGAGTTTGAGGTTGCTGTGAGCTAGGCTGACGCCATGGCACTCGCCCCAGGCAAGAGAGTGAGACTCTGTCTCAAAAAAAAAAAAAAAAAAAAAAAATCTGGAACAACAAGATTTGATGAACGCCCAGGTTGTTGAACATGTGTAGGTGTGGGGAGGATGGTGTGCCTTGGAGAGGGCATGGAAGCCCCACGCCTCGTCCCCCAGACCTTGCCCTGTGCATCTCTTCATCCACTGTTCACTTGTGTCCTTTATAATAAACTGACAAATGTTTTCTTGTGAGCCATCTCAGCCAATTGTTGAACCCAAGTAGAAGGTTCTTGGAACCCTAATTTATAGCTGGTCAGTCAGAAGCACAGGGCCCAACTTGGGACTTTCAATTGGCCTCTGAAGTAGAGGCAGTCTTGTGGCAGTGAGTCCTTAACCTGTGGGTTCTCACACTATTTCCAGGTAGATAGTGTCAGAATTGAATTGAATTGTAGGACACCCAGTTGGTGTCTGCTGGAGAATTGCTTGGTGCGGGGGAAAAAACCCACACATCTAGTCACGGAAGTGTTCTTTGTTGTGAGAGTATAGTAAAAGAAAATGTGTTTTTCCCAGAGCCAGGCTTAGGAGTTCTGACCCAATCCTACATGTCCAGAAGCAAAGGGGGAGCCAACATGATTATATCTATATCTAAGTAAGAAGTATAACAGTGGCTAATAAATAATAAGTTGGCACTTGGGTTTATGCAATAGTCTTCCGTCAGTTAGGTTGGCATAAATATGTGAAGTTTCTGGACCTGCAGACCTGACAATAAACCATGGGTTAAAATACTGCCGCCCTATGAGGCAGTCAGGCTCCCTTCAAGATATATTTAAATTCAACAAAGAAAAATGTTCTAGGCTGGGTGCAGTGGCTCACGCCTGTAATCCTAGCACTCTGGGAGGCTGAGGCGGGAGGATCACTTGAGGTCAGGAGTTCAAGACCAGCCTGAGCAAGAGTGTGACCCCGTCTCTACTAAAAATAGAAAGAAATTAGCTGGACAACTAAAAATATATAGAAAAAATTAGCCGGGTGTGGTGGCACATGCCTGTAGTCCCAGCTACCCGGGAGGCTGGGGCAGAAGGATTGCTTGAGCCCAGGAGTTTGAGGTTGCTGTGAGATAGGCTGATGCCACGGCACTCTAGCCCGGGCAACAGAGCGAGACTCTGCCTCTCCCCAAAAAAACAAAACAAAAAACATTCTAGAAGACACGGGGTAAATTAGAGCTCATTGCTTAAGTTCCACTCTCCTTTCTTGGGAAAGGCAGAAATGACCCAATATGATAAGGGAAGTCTTATTGGTTCAGGACCCTTCCTGTGTGCTGGCCACCACCAGAGGATGTGGTCCTACAGAAATCCCAGCCATCTGAGGCCTCCTAGGCTCCAGAGGATGAAGTCACCCAGATCCTAGAGAATTCTAGCCGGAAAGAAGCAGATGACGATTTGGGGGCTCCTAAGAGAAGCAATTGCTTATTTTTTTAGGAACCAAGATTCAACCAAATAAAATCTGAGGGCTGAGATTGTCTTTGAAAAATCAACTGAAGAGATCCAGATGGCAAACCGTAACAAGAAAAGGGCAAAAATCCATCAATACAGAAACATTAAGTAAATTGAGAAGAAATGCCGGGTGAGCCTTGACCAAAATTGTTAATACTCCCAAGAATATTGCCCTGTGTTCCCCCCGCTAGCTTTCTGGGCACTAAAGATGGATAAGTTTGTACCTCCAAATAGAAGGACCCTGCTCCTTTTTCCTGAATCAAGCATAGAAACACACATTTTTGCTGGGCGCGGTGGCTCCCACCTGTAATCCTAGCACTCTGGGAGGCTGAGGCTGGAGGATCGCTGGAGGTCAGGAGTTCGAGACCAGCCTGAGCAAGAGTGAGACCCTGTCTCTACTAAAAAAATAGAAAGAACTTATTGAAGCCAAGTTTGTGAGTCCAGAGATAGTCCCTTCTCTTGGGCATCTGGCCTGCACCTCCTTTTCCTCACATAATCCTGTCTGCACAGGAGCCAACGAGGCTGCTCGGCAGAGAAAAGAGAGTTAGCTTATGTAAACAAACAAACGAAAATCCTAACTAATGCAACATAGCTGAGAAGAGGCCAGATGAGGAATGCCTGTGTATATCCGGCTAAGCTGAAACTTTATTGTGTGGTAACCACAGGGAGCCACTGATGGATTTTAAGTAAGTGTGTGACAACTATATTTTACAGATACCTCACAGAAGCAGCAAGGAAGACAAACTGGAAAAAAGCAGACCGATGCAAGGAGTCCAATCCTAAAAAGCTTTTTCAGTAGTCCAAGGGAAAGAAGGTTTTAAGACAAGCTTCTTCATATTCTGCTCTAAATTTGTCAATTAGCTCAGATTCACTTGTATTATTTATTAATTTATCCAGAGAGAGAGAAGGAAGAAATAACCAAATTCCATCCGATTCATACCTCTTCCCTTACTTCTCTGCCTCGGCCCTTCTCTCTTCCTCCAGCTCACTGCGGCTCAGCCACACTGGCCTGGTTGTTTTCTGGATGTACCAGGCACACAGCAGCCTCAGGGCCTTGCAACTTCTGCCCAACTCCCCAGCACTCCCTATCACCCTCTCTGGCTTTATTGTTCTCCATAACACATCTGACATACCACATAGTGTACTTATTATCTCTTTTTCCCACTAAAATGTAAGCTCTTTGAGGACAGGTGTGTCTGTCTGTTTTATTTACTGCTGTCTCCTCAAGGCCCAAAATAGCACCTGGCAGACAGAAGATACTTAAGAAGTATTCATTGACTGAATGAGTGAACCAAGCTCGAAGCTGTTTTGGAGAGTCTTTCTAATCTGTTCTATCAAGGGATCGCATGCATTAAAAAAAAAACCTTCATTGGTTCACCGGTAGTTCCACCAGCAAATCCAGATTCCTTAGCTGCTAAGTTGCCCAGGCTGGCCTCAAACTCCCGGGTTCAAGCAATAATTCTGCCTCACTCTCCTGAGTCACTGAGACTGCAGGCCCAGCTAAGACAGCCCTGTGTAATCTCTCCCCAGTTTCCCCTTCCCAGTCTCATGTGCATCACCCTTCTCCACCATATCAGAGCCACCCTTGGCTCCTTGAGCAGGGTGTGTGCTTTCCTGGGCCTGCACCTCTGCACCCATATTTCCGCCGTCTGGCCCTTGCTCCCCTGCTGCTCTATTGGGTGAAGCCCTCAGCCTGTACAAAACCTCCACCCCAGAGCACTAACACCCCTGTCACACTACTCCATTGTACAACAGTCTCCCTCATCCGTAGGGAATATGGTCCAAGATCCCTAGTGAATGCTGAAACTGATTGCCATTTATCAGAATGAGTTTCTGTTCACGTCTTTCACCCACAAATGTAATGCCTTTTCCATCTTAACTAAGCACTTACCATGAACTGTGGCCGTAGCTTTTGCAGTTTGAAGGGTGACAGCAAAACTACCATGAATTTCTTTTTCCTCCCTCACAATTTCACAGAAAATTCATTCTTACCATAGATCTTAGCAACCTCAGTATACAATTTTTTTTTTTTTTTTTTGAGACAGAGTCTCACTCTCTTGCCTGGGGCAAGTGCCGTGGCATCAGCCTAGCTCACAGCAACCTCAAACTCCTGGGCTCAAGTGATCCTCTTGCCTCAGCCTCCCAAGTAGCTGGGACTACAGGCATGTGCCACCATGCCCAGCTAATTTTTTCTATATATATTTTTTTAGCTGTCCAATTAATTTCTTTCTATTTTTGGTAGAGATGGGGTCTCGCTCTTGCTCAGGCTGGTCTCGAACTCCTGAGCTCAGGACTGTCCGCCCGCCTCGGCCTCCCAGAGTGCTAGGATTACAGGCGTGAGCCACCGCGCCCGGCCCGATTCTTTTCTTTACTTATTAATTAGAGAACTTTCACGTTTCACTTCAAGGAAACACTTTAAGGCTGTTCTTTAGCATGTCTGAATGTCCAGGATTACTTCTCTTGGGGCCCATTATTAAATAAAATAAGCGTTCCTCACTGTGATACAGCCAGACCCATGGTTGATCTGATAAGGGGCAAGTAGCACCTACAGCCAGCCGCACAAAAGAAGGATTCACATCCCAGGTCAAAGGGAGCTGGATGACATGAGATTTCATCTGGTTACTCAGAACTACATGCAATTGAAAACTCATGAATTGTTTATTTTGGAAATTTTCCATTTAATATTTTTGGACCATGGGTAACTGAAACCTCAGAAAATAAAACTGTGGATAAGGGGGACTACTGTAACACTGTGAGGCAGGGCGCTGTGGCTCACGCCTGTACTCCTAGCACTTTGGGAGACTGAAGTAGGAGGACCCCTTGAGGCCAGGAGTTTGAGACCAACCTGGGCAACATAGCAAGACCCATCTCTTTTTATTTATTTATTTATTTTTTGAGACAGAGTCTCACTTTGTTGACTAGGCTAGAGTGCCATGGCGTCAGCCTAGCTCATAGCAACCTCAAACTCCTGGGCTCAAGTGATCCTCCTGCCTCAGCCTCCTGAGTAGCTGGGACTACAGGTCCGCACCACCACACCCAGCTAATTTTTTCCATTTTTAGTAGAGATAAGCTCTCGCTCTTGCTAAAGCTGGTCTCAAACTCCTGAGCTCAAACAATCCTTCCGCCTCAGCCTTCCAGAGTGCTAGGATTACAGGTGTGTGAGCCACCATGCCTGGCCAGCAAGACCCATCTCTACAAATAATAATAATAATAAACTAAAAAATCAGATAAAAAACACCACAGGCTATTTAGGCTTGTCCCTCCATTGTACCAGTGGGCTCTAAACCCAGCTGACCATCAGTCAGAACCACAGGGCAGTTTGTTTTCTCATTGTTATTTTTCTTATTAACAGACCCCACCCTAAACCTACAAAAATCTGTGAGAGGGCCCCAGGAATCTGTATTTTATAAAGTTGCCGCATTGGCCATAGTCATTTGTGAGGGGGGGGGGGGCAACCTCTGCAGTTCAAAGACCACATCCATGTAGGGAAGGTTCCCAGATCAGCCCCTGCTGGCTCCCTAAGCACTTTGTTCCCACCTCTGTACAGCTCTTGCTGTGGGATCCCTGTAACATGTCTCATTCTGCCATGCTGTGTAGCTATTTGTCCACATGTCCCACCCCGATCACATTCTGCCTCCTGTCTACACACATGTCCTACTTCCTACCCAAATGAGAGCCACTGAGGACAGAGACCCCATCAGGTGCCACCACAGACCCCACACACATGGATGGTTGATGAAGACTTGCAATATGCATAAGGAATAAAACCGGGAAAAGCCTCTAAATAGAGTGCATGTAGGAAGCAAGTAATTTTTTCAGTTCTTTTTGGTTTGATTAGAAAAATCAATGACCAACTATCTGGTTGCCAGGTTGGATGGCAGGCGACGGGCACCCCTGGATTTGATTATACATACTTTACTAAAGGAAACAGGTCCAGGGACGCTCAGGGTCACAAAGCCAAGCAGGGCGGAAGAGGACATCCTAAGTCTGCAACCCAAACTGTCAGCTTCCCACACAGACTTTTTACCCAGTGGGGGCCCATGCCACACCTTCAGCCAATTTCCCCTGCGGCCTTTGTTTGACTGCAGCCATTTCATTAGCATGTAACAATGGAGAAATCCTAGGTGCCCTGTGTTTTTCCATTTACAATTTAAGTGCCCGAAGTCACCAGGCGCCTCCATTGTTATTGCTATTAGCTGCAGTTAATGGTTTTCTTATTAAAACTCTAAGGTCCTCCCTCTCTCCCTCCCTCCCCCACCAGGTTATCTAAAGAGAGAATTCCTGGATCAGCTAATTGCACTTTCAGGAGTGGGTCGGGGAGGCTTCCTTTAAAGTACCATTAGCATTATACTGAGCCCATCTTTCAGGGAAGGCAAGTCCAAGATACCCATCTTAAAAGAATTCCAGTAACCAGAATTTCTAGTCAGAAGGTCTTCCAACCATAAGGTGTAAGGTGTGGCGGTCTCAGGCCTGGTCTGGAATCTCAACCTGTAGCTCAGTCAGAAGGGCCTCATTGTCCACTTCTGTACTCTGTTTGCTTTTGTACCCCACACTTCTTCTGGTGATCATATCATACAATCTATTGAAAATGACGTGCCAACTTTAAACCCTCTTGAAAACCTGCCGTGTGCCGGCACTAAACCAAATGCTTTAAGCATTTTATGTAACAAGGGAGGTCTTACACCCTTATTTTACACATAAGAAACCAGATTCCTTCTTGACACACCCCCTGCTCCAGAAACATACAGACATACAAACACACAGACACACACACAATCTTTTTGTTTTTTATTAACTCCAACTCACTGATTCTATCTAGGAACTTCCTCCTCTCCCTTCCATCCAGGAAGCATAGCCTTTTTGCCCTAATTCTTGCCCAGAGCACTTCTATCCAGACGAAGCCTTGCATTTTCTTAGGGATCTCTTCGTCCTGCAAATCTCTTAAAGCCACTCCCCTAACTGGCTCCTCCGCCTCCCGTCCAGCTTAGCTGGAACCTACCCTCCCTTTCCCACTTCCCTGCTCTGCTACTCCACTGAGATGCTAAACACTCTGAAAGTCGCCCTTGTGCCCCTTCCCGTCAATCTCCAGGCCTTTGTCTGCAGATCCCCTCCTCCTGTACTTACTGGCCATTCCGTCTGGGGGCTTAGAGGTACCTCCTGCCCCAGGGCAAGGGCTGATGGTTGCCCTTCCTCCAGGCTCCCATAGCACTTCCGCATAGCTCCGTTATAGCACATTACATTTTCATTTGGCACCCTAGAATATAAATTCTGGCATCCAGGTAACACTAATATTGTTTCCGAAAGGGTGAGAAATTGACATTAGTAGGGTGTAAGGAGGAAGTGAGGCATAATGCCTGCCACATAATGGGAGATGAAGCCGGACTAGCAAAGCTAGAAAATCTTAAGAGCTTTGATTGCTAAGAAGCTTTGGGTTTCACTCTGTAGGTGATTAGGCATTTTTTAAGCAGAGAACAACCCCGAACTTATGTTTTTTTTTTTTGTTTGTTTGTTTTTTGAGACAGAGTCTGGCTCTGTTGCCCGGGCTAGAGTGCCATGGCGTCAGCCTAGCTCACAGCAACCTCAAACTCCTGGGCTCAAGCAATCCTCTTGCCTCAGCCTCCCGAGTAGGTGGGACTACAGACATGCGCCACCAAGCCCAGCTAATTTTTTCTATATATATATATATATTTTTTTTTTTTTTTAGTTGTCCAGATCATTTCTTTCTATTTTTTAGTAGAGACAGGGTCTTGCTCTTGTTCAGGCTGGTCTCGAACTCCTGACCTTGAGCGATCCACCCGCCTCCGCCTCCCAGAGTGCTAGGATTACAGGCGTGAGCCACCACGCCCAGCCTGAACTTATGTTTTTAATGAGATAGTTTTGTAACAGAGGGAATGGCCTGAAAAAAAAAGGCAAAAATATTTTGTCTGTTTAAAACATTCTCCACTCCTTTTTGAGAACTAAAACCTGCATCCCTGCCTCAGGCTAGTGGTTGGGAGGGGCAGGGTAAATCTTTTGTTCTTTGTGCTACAGGAGATGGCTCAGCCAGGGACCCAGTGGTGGGAGGTCCTGGGTGGAGGTCATGGCATTGTCTTTAGCAAGATGGGATGGAGATGGGACTGCAGGATCATCAACTGTAGTTGAACAGTCGTTGCCTGAAGCTGAGAACCCGCCCTTCATAAGCTCTGTATTTCTGCATATTATTAGGCCAATGGCATTTTTCAGCACCCTGGTCTCCATCCTCCTCATTTGCCAGGCAAGTTAATAAACTCCTCTTTCCTTTTCCTCACAACATTTGTTCCTGTTCTTCTGGTGCCTTGAGAACAAGTGCTGAACTTTTGGTAACAGATTGGCTCTAGCACGGAAAATGCACTAAACGTAGGGACGTTAGTGAGGAGGTGATTGCAACTGTCTGGACAGGATTTAAGCGTGCTCAACCAAAGAGGGGCCCTTGCGGGAGTGGAGAAAGGGGACAGATGGAGGGGAGGATGTAGGGATGCCGGGAGGCTCTGGCTGGCAGGCGTTATGGGGCCTTAAGAGCTTGTTTAGTGATATGTGGAAAAAGCACATTTGAAGGGGAAGACAGTGAGTTTGGTTTTAATCATAATTAATTTCGAGTACGACAGTGATATCCACTGCAGTTGGAAATACATTTCTGAAGCTGCGTGTAGAGGGAAGGGCTATGATAGAGATGTATGAGTCTTTTCTATAGAGAAGACAGCTAAAAGCCTAAGTGGAGAGGATCATCGAGGGGAGAAAATGCAGAAGGGGATAAGAACCTAGCATTTTTTCATGTTTGTCTTTTCTTGTTATAATGTCAGAAATCCGTAAATTAAGTGACATTAGTTAATCCACTTGAGGATTTGCTTTGAGGACAGGATTCTTTTGGATTCAAAATCTTTTTTTTTTTTTTTTTTTTGAGACATAGTCTCACTCTGTTGCCCAGGCTAGAGTGCCGTGGCGTCAGCCCAGCTCACAGCAACCTCAGACTCCTGGGCTCAAGCGATCCTCCTGCCTCAGCCTCCCAAGTAGCTAGGACCACAGAGACTCACCACCACACCCAGCTAATTTTTTCTATTTTTAGTAGAGATGGGGTCTCGCTCTTGCTCAGGCTGGTCTCGAACTCCTGAGCTCAAACGATCCTCCTTCCTTTGCCTCCCAGAGTGCTAGGATTACAGGCATGAGCCACCGTGTCCGGCCGGGATTCAAAATCTTGATAGCCTCATGAACATACTGTTTTCTGCTGCTCTCATCATCTGGACTTGGAGTGCTCAGGCCGCTACTCTTTGTGAGATGTAAACGAACCATCATGGGCTGGTATTAGTGGGTTGTCATTTGCCAGCTGTTGCCAAGTTGCCAGTCAAGCAACGGACAGTTGGTGTTCAGCACCACTCTTTTATTCGCCTTTGGGGATCTCTAACAGGAAGTTCTCTGTAAGATTCTAGCATAACATAAAGCCCTTAGCCTGCACAGTCTGAGAACTCACCCACACTCTCAACCCCTGCCCAGAGTTGGGCCCAGGGCCATGTTTATCATGTGGGCTCCTGCTCCCCTGACTGTAGCTGACTACAGTAGGGGAAGACCCCTGACTAAAGCGGGTCAGTTACTGAAGAATGTGGGAACAGGACAAGTTGTTGTGAGTTTGTACTTGATCTAGGAGTACATACACATTTTGAAATTGTGTGTGGGCCAGCTATCTTCCCCCGAGCACAGAGCAAGCCTGTCTGCAGAGAAAGCAGAATAAAGGAAGGGGAAGCATCAGTGTAGTCCCAGAAAGAGGGAGATAGCACACTCACCTGGAAACTGAGGAAACAGCTGCCTCGGCTCCTCACAGCCCTCCATTTCTAGATTTCAACCCCTCCCCAGGCTTGTTTGTTGGGCCCATGGGTTCTGCGTTCCTTTTTGCCTGTGCTGGTCTGAGCAGACTTCTGCTATTTACAACCCAGGAGCTCTCATTAACTTACAGTGGCCATGTGAGTTAGGACCCCAGTGGGAAAAGTGGTTTGATTAGCTATTCCTGAGAAGACTTGGGAAATACCTAAATCCTATCAAGAGGGTGGAGTATATCCTTAGGACTGAAAAGGATTTAGTGAAAGCTATAACCTAATCAATGATTACTGTGACCGAAGAAAGGGTACTGAAGGGCATAGGAGTCTACAGATGCTCCCCAAGTTATGATAGGACTAAGGCTGGATAAACCCATTGTAAGTCAAAAATGCATTTAATACACCTGACCTGATCGTCATGGTTTAGCACGGCCTACCGTAAACGTGCTCAGGACACTTACATTAACCTACAGTTGGGCAAAATTATGTAATGCAAAGCCTATTTTATAATAAAGTGTTAAATATCTCATGTAATTTATTGACTTCAGTACACTGTAGGGTAAGTACCGGTTGTTTACCTCGTGATCGCATGGCTGACCAGGAGCTGCCGCTCACTGTGCTGCCCAGCAACACGAGGGAGTATCATACGGCACATTGATGGCCCAGGAAAATATCAAAATTCAAAATCCAAAGTATGGTTTCTACTGAACACACATGGCTCTCACACCATTGCAAAATAAAAAATGTTAAGTTGAACCAATGTAAGTCGGGAACTGTCTATAGTACAAAATGGGTGCTTTGAAGAGTTTATTGAATGGCTAGAATTGAAAGACAAATATCAAATTGGGAAAAAATATTCACAACAAAGGGCAAATACGTTTTCTAACTGTATCACTTTTTACCTTTCAAAGATATCTACAAAGCTAATG
This sequence comes from Indri indri, assembly GCA_004363605.1. Classification (NCBI taxonomy): domain Eukaryota; kingdom Metazoa; phylum Chordata; class Mammalia; order Primates; family Indriidae; genus Indri; species Indri indri. The sequence continues at coordinate 10,374 of RJWJ010032611.1, forward strand.
CCCACTGTTGGCTGTAATGGGCAACATTTTGTCCACTCGAAGTAGGACCCCCTCCTCCTCCTTCACTCCACTCGACTCCTGATGATTGCACAGCGTCTGTGATGCATGTCGGACCAACCAGAGCCCTCCCCTGGCATTTAAAAATTTCCAGCCAGAGAGAAGGAGGAAGGTGCAGCTCCTTTCTGGTGGAGGATAAGAGGTTAAAGCTAAACAGAAGAAGCCGTTCTGCAGCAGGAAGGAAAGATGCAGACTATGCAGAGAGAAGGTGTATTTGAGTTTCCAATTTCAGCTTTCCCTGAGTCCAGCTGCCCCTGCCCTTCCCCAGGTTTGGTTACAGGGGTCAATAAAGTCCCCCTTTTGCTTGAGCCAGTTCAAGTTGGATCACTAGCAACCAACAATTCTGACAAACACATAGGCTACATTTGGCAAAATGGCACAAAGAAAGGGCCAATGGGAAGGTGCAACATTTTGAGGAAACACCTTGGCCCAATTCATTTATTCATTCATAAACAAACATGCCTACTATGTGGTAGACATTGAGATATATTCTGGGGAAACCTTGGACCATTTCGTTAAGGAATTTAGAGTCATTTACCAATGGTCAATATCTCCGTCTTTCTCTGTATTTATACCCATAGGTTTATTATTATTATTAAAATTATTTTGTTATTTGCTGAACTACCTAGCAGTCAAGTATAGTGACCATAATAATCCACCCCCAATATGTGGATCTCCCAAGAGCAAAGACGCTTTCCTACACACCCACAAAACAATGACCACATCTAGGAATTTCAACATTCCATAGTTTCATGCAATACATAGCCTCCATTAAAATGCCCCCAATTTTCCTAATAATGTCCCAATAGGTGCACCTTCTTTATGATTATGCAATGCATTTAGCTGTCATATTTCTTCAGTCTCCTCTGATCCAGAACAGTTCCCCAGCACTTTCCTGTCTTTCTTAACACTGACACTTCTAAAAAGTCCAGGCAGCTTATTCTCCAACTTAGACTTTTCTGATTGTTTTCCTGTGACCACACTCAGGCCAAATATCTTTGGGAGGAACACAATAGACGTGTCTGTAAACAAACATGTGCCTACATGCCCAGTCAGGCTGGGTTAAGGATCAAGTGCCCTGAGAGCTGTAGAATGCGGAGGAGGCCTGCTGTACAGGGATGAGGGTAGCCTGGGGCTGTTACTAAAGGTTAGGACTGTGTCACTGTGATAATGCTCTAGCCACATGCTGCAATATATTGAAGACCTTGAATGTACTCTACAGGGACTCTGGGACCCACCTGTGTCCCCTTTTAAAGAACTTTTTTTCCCTGCAACCAGGTGATCTGACACTAAGGCAAGCCACTAGTTGGGACACTATGCTGCGGTCAAATGTGGGCCATGAGGGACTGATCCTAATCACTCAATTGCCACTGGGGCAGGATTGCCTTGGAGCTGGTCTTCAACCTGCCCCTGTGCACAGACTTGATTTATTCTATGCTCCCTACTCCCATAGCCCAGGGGAGATCATTGCAGGGTCAGTGCCCTATGCCTCCATTTTTATCTCCATGCCCATGCCGAAAGCTGCAGGATCACTCCTTTCAGAGTGATGCTGTCGACGTGTACCCAAGGGGTACAAATGTGTTGCCTATTTCAACATACATTTTCCTCTTCCTTCTTAAGTGGCACAACCCTGATTTTATTTAAGGCAGCAATTTAACTAGCTAAAAGGCATTTCCCATCCTCTCTTGAAGCCAGGTATACTATGTGACTAAGTTCTGGCCAATGAAATGCAAGAAGTATTGTACGGTGCTTCTGGGGAGTCTCCTTAAAAGGAAAAAAGCAGTCTTACTTCTTCCATTTTCACCTTTCTACTGCCTAGAATGTGGGATTCTAGCAGACTAAGCCAGTCACAGCTCCATTGTCATCCTGGACCTGGGTTCCTTCAGTCTTGCTGCTCTGTCTTCATTCGCTCATGGTCTCAGGTCCAGGGTGGCTGTTAGGAATCCATGCAGCATTGCTAGTTAGGTTCAGTGGCATAGAACAGGCAAAGTCCAAAATAACAATAGCATAAGCAAGACAGTTTATTTCTCTCAAAACTTTTTTTTTTCCTTAAGAGAGAAATAAAGTTCTGTCCTGTTTATGCTACTGTTATTTGGGCTTTGTCTACTTTATGCAACTGAACCTAAACGTCCATCAGGGAACCTAGGGTGGGCACCGGGGTGCACTGGAGGAGTGGATGATCGGGCCGGTTCTGGGTAGACTGTACTGAAGGTTACTGCTCCATGGGGACCCGTTCCCACCTTCAGAATCCTCCTAAACACATTAGGGTCACAGACTCCATGTCCCCTACTTCTGAGAGGAGAAAGGGTAGGAAGGGCGTTTTTAACCTCTGCTTCCTCATCCAAGGGCAAAACTTCAGGTTTCCTATGGAAAGGTTCCGGCTTCTCTATTTTCCCACCTGAGGAAATCCCTCTAGGGCCCAGAATCTAGACCCCCAATGTCCAATAACATAAGCCACATATGCAATTTAAAATTTTCTGGTAGCCACAGTAAAAAAAGTAAAAAGAAATAGGCGAAATTAATTTTAATGATATAGTTGCTTTAACTGAATATATACAAAACTATTATCTTTTCAACGTAATCTAATCCGTATATGTGGAGTCATTATAATTGTATTGGACCTAATGTAATCAATGTAAAAAATATCAATGAGATATTTTACTTTCTTTTTTGATTCCAAGTCTTTGAAATCCAGGGTGTCTTTTACACTTATGGTGCATCTCAATTTGGCTGCCACGTTTCAGGTACTCAATAGCCTTATGTGGCCAGTGGCTACCGTATGGGACAGAGCAGGGCTAGACGCTGCTGCTTGTCTCCCACCGCGTCAGCTAGTTCCATCACCCTGTCTTTGGTTACGATCTCCTTGAGAAGTTATTGTCTCTCTGACTGACTTCTTTGGATTGATGCTTTTTTTGGAATGCTGTTAGAGGTTTTAGATCTTCTATGTTCCCTGGCCCACATAGATAGCTATGGACCAGCCCTACTCCATGCTGTGCCCGGCTTTGACAATCCTGTTTGTCTGGGAGAGAAGTTCAAATGGGTGAAGTTCATCAAGTGCTTCTCAAATACCTGGCTACTGGTTCATGGTGACTGTATCACACCACTGCTACCCAAACGTCAAGGGTTGAGGTCTTGCAAAGGAAACAGAAAGCTTGGGCGGCAAAATCACCTGAGAAGTGAAATTATTCTTAGTGTCAATCACTTAGGAAACCAGTAAGTCTTTAGATTGGAAATAAAAACTAAGGTACAGGACAAGGTGAGGTACAAAAGCACTTTCTCTCTCTTGGTTCTCAGTTGCCCAAAGAGTAGGGAGCTGTCATACGGCCCTGGGCACCTAAGGACAGGTGAGGACTTGGAGCATGAGGGATCAAGACAAGGGGCTGACGAAGTGCCAAATCCTTTGAGCTGGGGCAGTGGTCTTCAAACAGTGCCCTGTGAAGTTCCCAGATTGTAGAGATCCTCTGGGGGCTGCCCAGAATAGGATGCCAGGGGAGCAAAGGGAGGCCTAGAAGTTCTCTGTGCCCTCCAAGCTCCTCCAACCCAAGTAGGGCCCCTGTATCTATTTATACATTAAGATTCTGGGCCGGGCATGGTGGCTCACACCTGTAATCCTAGCACTCTGGGAGGCTGAGGCAGGAGGATGGCTTTTGCTCAGGAGTTCAAGACCAGCCTGAGCAAGAGCGAGACCCCAATTCTACCAAAAACAGAAAAATTAGGCAGGCATTGTGATGCACACCTGTCGTCCCAGCTGCTCCCTGCCTGGGAGGCTGAGGCAGGAGGAATGTTGAGCCCAGGAGGTTGCTGTGAGCTATGATGATGCCACTGCACTCTACCCAGGGCAACAGAGCCAGACTCTGTCTCAAAAAAAAAAAAAAAAAAAAAAGATCCTGCAAACTATTTCATTTCAAAAATGACTCCACTGCTTAAAACAAAACAAAAAACTGAAAATGGCTGAAATCAATGAGGAAACAGATCTTCTGAAGAGGTAGGTAGGTGATTTTCCTAAGATCACATGGTAGCGGTAAAGCCAGGATTCAAATGACCAGATCTGTCGTCTAAAGTTATGCTCCTTAGCAAGAGAAATAGGTAATTTCCTTGACTCTCTGCAAGGACATGTGCCTCCCAGAGTCCTGAGACCAAGGAGGGATCCCATGCTACCTCATGGAAGGACAAATTTTACCGGGTATCAAACAGAGAAGAGGAAGTCTTGGGACTCTGCAAAAGAATTCTGACATTTTTATTTATCAAGAAGAGTACTTTTTTACGAAAAAGAATTGGTTGAAATATGTGAGAGGACGGAGGTTTGAGTGCACTTGTCTTTCCTAGGCTCTTCAAGCCTGTGTTGTCTGTTTATCTGCAACACCCTGGAAGTCAAAAAGCCACCCACAGGTCTTGAAGGCCTTGTGGTTGCAAGACGGTGCCAGGACTACATCCAGCCTTTCTCCCTCCAAACTGAACGTTAAAACACACTTTTGCTCTAAAGAATGGAAACAAGGAAGAAAGGGAGGGAGGAAGAAGAGAAGGAGGAAGGGAAGGAGAGGGAGAGGGAGGGAAGAAGAAAGGAGGGAGGAATGAAGGAAATGACTAATAGACATTACAGTCAGTGCACCCACTACGGATCCCTGTATGATCTGTCCACAGCTACCTCTCTGATCCCCTCTCCTGGGACTCTCCCACTGCTCCCTTTCCCTGCACGCCAGCCAAGCAGACCTCCTCGGTATTCTTCCAACAAATCGAGCATGTTGCTGCCTCAGGGCCTTTGCAATCCTCTCTTCTCCAGAAAGCCACACACACTACTCCTTCCCTTCACTGAGGCCTCTGCTTAGTTAGGACAGAGGACTTTCTTGGCTTCTTCCGAAAAGAGCACCTCATCACCTGGACTCTTCTTGTTCTTTGGAGGATCCATCACCACCTAATGTATATTTACTTACAAAAATTATTATTAAACTTTACTTCACAGTTTTCAGGAGTACCGGTCAGGTATTTTGTAAAATGTCTGTATTTACTTTACTTTTTAATGTATCATCTCCTTTCTCTCTTAGCATGTAAGCCCCAAATCTAGACTTCATTTTTTTTTTTAATACAGTCCCCATAGGGACCGTAAAAAATTGCCAATGCCAACTACATCGCAAGTCGTCATGGCGGGGTACTGGGAAAAGTTTTCAATTAGCAATAATTGTGCCTCAGATAAACCTCATTGGCTACGATACTGCCACTGTGCAAAGCTCTACAGAGACTTCACATTTTGTTCGTTGCTATAATATATCCTCCGATAATACAACAGTGCCTAGAGCTAGAGCACAAAGCCATTTCTCAATAAATGTTGAATGGAAGAATGGACAAATAAACAAATTGTGGTTACAATGTATGGGGAGCTTAAAAACAAATTCCAGCACAAGCTATCTTGCAAGGTTCCCAGAGATGAAAGTGAATGCTGCTGCCCTCCAGGTGCCTGTTGTTTGTCTGGGTTCACCCTGAGGAGCACATTCAGTGTTGGCAGAGCCAATAGAAGTTTCAAGGAATGTGTTAATCATCTCGGCAGGACCCTGGAGGCCTGTGGAGAAGTTGAGAGACAAGCAGGGCCATGAATCTTGGCCTCACCCAGAAGGGAAATTGACCAGCCACCCCTCCACTGGCCTTTCTCTGGGGCTAGGGCTGAGTGATGGAGCTTCTGGGTGTCAGAGTGCATTATCGTTGGTTCTGGGTAATGACTTCTAGGTCTACGTGGAGTTGCCTGGCTGTGGATTTCTTCAGGTGGCATTTGAAGTCCCTGGGTACTCTGGCTCCCTGGGAAGGCAGAGAGGTGGCAGTTCTTTCTCCGTAGCAAAGGAGAGGTTCAAACTGAAGTGCTGGAGGAATAAGACTTGCTGCACCTGCCATGACTCAACTCTCAAGAGACCCACAGGTGCTTCGGGCTTTGGTAACTCAACTATACAGTGACGGAGTACAGTAGTGGAGTACTGAGTCCCTACCAGGTTGGCCTTCAGGCCTAGAAGAGTGGCCTTACTGCAGGTGCCTTTTTTTTTGGATACCGGATAGTTTTGATTTTTTTTTCTCTTCCACCAGTGCCAAAATATAAGGTTTTAGGGCTTTAGTGCTTCCAGATTCTGAGACAAAGCGGCACTATCCCAAGATTAGAAGCATCTGTCTTTAGGATGAATCTTGGACCAGGGTGTGTGAAGAGTGACACAGGGATGAAGAGGGTCTTAAACTTCCCCAAAACAATGGTTGCAACCATTCCAGGTGAACATGAGGCTCTTTTTCGGGAGGCCAATCAGGGTGGTGTAGGAAAGGGAGGACTCGGACCATGAAATTAGTCTGCAAAACCTATGTCTTTGATGGCTTGAGGAGTTTCCAATCTAGAACCATAGTCACTAGCATGCCCTGGTTGAAGATGTTCCCTGGAATGGCCACTTGGGCTGTGGCAACACAGTGTTTCCGTTTCTGGACAGGCAATGGTGTTCGCTGTGGGAAGAGAGGGTTTCTAACTCACTGTTTCAAAGAGAATCCCAAAATTCAGTGGTTTAAACAGTGGTCCCCAACCTTTTTGGCACCAGGGACTGGTTTCATGGAAGACAATTTTTCCAAGGCAGGCAGAGCTGAGGCAGCGATACAAGCAATGGGGAGCAGCTGTAAATACAGATGAAGCTACCTCCTTCTGTACGCACCACCTCCCCCAAGTTTCATGGAAAACAATTTTTTCCACAGACTGGGATGGGGGGGTAGAGGGGTGTAGGGGAGGCAACGGAGCTCTGCAGCCTGGTCCCTAACAGACTGGTACCGACTGGTACCGGGGGTTGGGGACTGCAGGCTTAAAGAACAAAAAGCTGATTTCTCTCTCACATAGCATCTGAGATGGGTGTCTAGGTAATTCTGCTTTTTGAAGTCACTCAGGGGCCAGGTTCCTTCCTCTTGTGGCTTTTCCTTATTTTACCTCCCTGGTTGAGGCCGAGCCATTGCCTTGTCCAGGTCTCAGCAGCAGGGAGGGAGAGAGAGATGCTGCAGAGGGGACATTGCTGACTTAAGGGCCTCGGTTCACTGCTGTCCTCTTGCCATTGGCGAGAACTTAGTACTTGGCCACATCTCACCAAAAGATTGCCCAGGACATGCAGCCTTGCCATATCCCCTTCTTTACTCAAGAAGAAAAGGAGAATGGATTTGGGAAGCATCTAGCTATCCAACTCCATCGTGGCGATGAAGTCAACCCACATTTAGAACTGTGAGGCCAAGTCCAGGGAGTATCGATTGAACTATAAACCCCTTTAGGATAAAGACTGATTAAAAATTTATCTTTGCATCCCCAAATCCCCAGAACCTAGCACAATGACTACATGTAAAAGGTGTTCAATAAATAGATATTGAAGTCTGTGTTAGTTAAGATTCTTTTGGTTGCAAGAAAGTAATACAGGGAGTTTAGTGGAAGGCTTCCGTGAGGCTCCCAGAGTTAGAAAAAAAAGGAGCTTACTGAAATTTAAAAAAAAAAAAGAGCTAAGTAATCAAGTCCAGGAAAGAATAAGAACTGCACAGCTACAGGGACCTCAAAAGCTAGAGTTCATGGACACTTTCTCTAGGGCAATACTCTGGGTGCTGCTCCCCAAACCCTCAGGCTCTATATTGATTCACTGATGCTCTATATTTACAGGCGGGAGAAAGTTGTTATCCCATACCGGGCCAGCTGTCAACCCCAGTCAAGCCATGAGCAGTCAGCCCAAGCCAGGAGCAGTGAGGAAAAACACAGACAAGACCCCTGGGTGCCACCCCAGTGTATCGGCCCTGTTTCCAGAGAAGGGAAAGCTGTCATGTGAATTATTTATTATCGAACTACCTGCTCACAGTCCTGTCGAAGAAGCCTTACAAGCCCCACTTTGTTAGGGGCTGGAGCCCAGCAGGGAGATGCAGCAGCCAAAGAGTAGGCCAGGTTGTTTAAAGTATAATAGCTGAGACTTGGAGGTCGTAGGTAGTTTTAGTCATGCTTTCATGCTTTTTTTTTTTTTTTTTT
>RJWJ010032612.1:0-18433 GCA_004363605.1 Indri indri
TCAGCAAATATCAAAAGCAAGTATCAACAAATATCAAAGGATTTACAACATAAATGGTCTTTGATAAAATGCAATTAAACTGAACTGAAAATCAATAAAAGAAAGGTAATGAGAGACCCCCTAGTATTTGGAATTTAGGCAATCAATAAGAAAAATAGAAACAACTCAATAAAAATTGAGCAAAACACTTGAAAATTCCCTTTACAAAAGAACATATCCAAATAGCTAGAAATTATGTGAACAAGGTGCTCGATGTCATTACTCATCAGAAAAATACGCATTATAACCATGCATGCTCATTAAAATGACTAAAATTAAAAACTAACAATACCAAGTGTTGTCAAAGTTAAGGAACTCTGAAGAGTTAAACGCCCAAGAGAAATTAATGTATTTGCTTACATAAAGACATATATCAGAATATGTATAGGAGCTTTATTTAAATAACACAATTTGAAACAATGCAAATATTTACAAATAGAATATATAAATACATTAAAGTATGCATACATTTTTATTACATCATAATAATTTTAAAAAGAAAAGAATAAATTCTTGCAATATGCAAGAACATAGATGCAACAGCTGCATCTTAAAGGCATTATTGTTAGGTCTGGTGAAGGGCAAACTGGTGGCAAGGAGGTGGCTAAGGGCGGAGAGCAGGAACTGAATTGTAGCTAGGAACCAAATTGCATGGAGGAACTATTCCTTGGTGGGAATATACATAGTGAAAAGTTCCTGGTAACCTTTAACTGACTTAGAGTGCATGACTATCTAATTAGCATAACATGAGAGGAGCTTCATGGAGAATTCTAGAAAGACATATCGTCGGGATGGGAAATTGTTACATAACCTGCCCTGGTATATAACCTGTCATGTGATCTGTTATAGAACACCAACGTGTCAATCACCCCCAAAGGTGGGAACTAGCAACCAATTCTTCTCCGGGGAAAGGTGGGACAAACTAATAGGCTTATAAAAGGCAACACGTGCTCAGCCTCCAGCATCCTTCTCCACTCCTCGAGACTGACCCATTCCACTCTCTCTGGAACGTATTTCCCCTTTACGTGTCTTCCTTTACTTTCATTGTTTCTTTTATGTCATAAACTATTTATATAAAATTGTTCTGTGTCTATAACCACTCTGTCATTGGCTCAACTTGGTACCAGTACTCATTCTTGACACTGGGAACCAGGGACCAGGGAACATCCACACAGACAAATCTAACATTATGTTAAACAAAAGAAGCCAGGCACAAAAGAGTACATATGTTATGTTTTCATATATTTGGATTTCAAGAATGAGCATAGCAAATTTATGGCTATAGCAGTTAAAACAGTGGTTCTTTTAGGGACGCATTGACATGGAAAAGAGTATAAGCAAACCTTCCTGGGTGCTGGAAATATGTATCTTGATCTTGGATATTGAAATGGATATATACAGAATTAAGCATCCATTGAGCCAAAAGCTTAATATTTCTCCACTTCCTGCTCTTTCCTGATATAAATTTTACCTCATTATATAAGGGAGAAGAGAAATAAATATATAAATTATCTGACCATTTGAAACCAGAGTTTTATACATCTCTAATGTCAATTCTTTTACAGATGACTAATTTGCTAAAAAAACTGTTTCTGCTCCATCCTATGTGGTTAAGCATCTGTGGCCCTCCAAGCACAATAACATTAGCACAAATGTAACATTTGCATTGTCTATCAACTGCTTCACTACTATTGACTAAGTGGAAAATGTCACTGGGAACCAGCGGTTGTTTCCTGAATGTTACCATTGCTGTATCTTAAAGCAGCGGTCCCCAGCCTTTTTGGCACCAGGGACTGGTTTCATGGAAGACAATTTTTCCACAATCTGGGGGGGTTGGGTAGAGAATGGTTTTGGGATGATTCAAGTGCATTACATTTATTGTGCACTTTATTTCCATTATTATTAAATTGTAATATATAATGAAATAATTATATGACTTACCATAATGCAGAATCTAATGCAGCCACTGATCTGACAGGAGGCAGAGATCAGGCAGTGATGCCAGCGATGGGGAGCAGCTGTAAATACAGATGAAGCTTTGCTCACTGGCCTGCCGCTCACCTCCTGCTGTGCGCCCAGTTCCTAACAGGCCATAGAATGGTACTGGTCTGCAGCCCAGCGTTGGGGACTGCAGTCTTCAAGGGTAGAATATCTTGAGACAGCCACATGTCTGTATGTAATTTATCTTAGAAAATTCACCTCTTGTACTCAGAGAATATTGCCCTTTTAATTAGAATCTTCTAGTACAGGGATCACCAACCTATGGTGAGTTGTAGAATTGTTTCATTATATGTTACAACATATTAATAATAATAATAGAAATAAAGTGCACAATAAATGTAAATATGCTTGAATCATCCCGAAACCATCCACCTCATCCCCGGTCCATGGAAAAATTGTCTTCCATAAAAATGGTCCCTGGTGTCAAAAAAGTTGGGGACCACTTTCTAGTATAATATAAATGCTTTCTAGTATAATATACATGTTCATATAAAATAGTGTCTATATAGGAAACAAGTTATCGATTCCTTTATCTCATTTTTCACCTGAAATACTTTTGGGAAATCCTAGATTTAATATCTTAAGGTGAAAGTTGTTTGCCTTAAAAATAATTTTTATGTGTTTTTGTACCTATTGAAAGAATTGTCAAGAATGAATCTATTTAAAATTAAGGAATCTATATTAAATCTATATTTTTATTTTTGTATTCATTAACAATCTTATTTTTCAACCACAGAGAATATAGAACTCTGATATAAGTAGATATAAGTACTCTAACCTGGAAGTAACAAAAAAGTTTTTTAAAAGAATATTAATATGATTAGCTATTTCAGCTATTTCCTTTATAAATAAGTTAAATAATTTAGCACTGAAAAGATTTTTTTATTTATCAACCATTTAATACTCTTCTACATAATAACATGGTATTTTTTCTTATTTCTAAACATACATTCAAATCATATGATTGAATGAATAAAACAAGAAACAAAAAAAAAAGTTTGGAAAGGAAGTGTAGTTGCTTCATTTAGCTTAAAAATAATCTTAATTTAAATTTTCAACTATTTATTATGGCATTCAAAACTGTAACATGATATTTCATTGCTTCAGCTGTCCACCCACTTAATGACGTTAGAAAAAGTGTTTCAGAGGGCAAAGAAAATTGCTTTAATGAATCTTAGGGAAGATTCATTTTTGAGTGAACCAGATTTCCTTTCCTGACATTTGTCCCCATCCACTCATCCACTTTTTCCAATTGTAAGGACCTCTATTATCTCACCTTATTCTTTTTTAACTTCTGTTGACTCTAATTTATCATCACTCCCTAAAAAGTGAATGTCTTGCAGGCCTCCCAAGTAGGTGGGATAGTGATGCTGAAATGAAAGGGTATACACGTTGCCAACATCTTCATTTGTCTACAAAATTCTCCCTTCTTTCCAAGAAAAACTCATTGCTAAGTAGTTTATTTATATATTTGTTGTTGTTTTTAAACGTTACCTCATCTTAAATTACAGATAGCAGCTGCGTAACCACTCTGCCTATGCAAAATTCATGGACACTCCACAGAGTTATAATTGCTCTTGTTCTTATCTCTAAGGAAGCCCTCTTTGTTTTCACCTTACTACCATTGCAACATTTCTCTCTCTACTGTTCGCTCTCTTCTTTCTCACACGCACATTTTCATCCCTCTCTTTCTCCTTTCTTTTTCTCTTTTCATACACACAGAAGCACACAAGCATCCCCAGTTCCTACATGTGTTTTAAAAATTGCTCTTAAACAATCAGATTTCATTTATTCACTCATGGGAAAGTGTTAAAATCAAAAGCTTCATCTCCATAGGGCTTTTTGCATTTTGAGCCTCACCTGCTGCTTGCAGAATGAAATTTTATCTCATTTAAAGGAATTTCATACATCAGTGACCAGCTATTACAGGGAATAGGGTATCTTCCTTAAAAACTTATATAAGCACAGCCTGGCCTGGGCTAATGGGCAATGAAAGTTTGAGGGGCATTGCTAGGCATATCTTAATAAGCATTGGCCACAGTAACGATTGCCTGCTAGTTTGTGTTTTAAATATGCACCACTTGGGACCCACTCTGAAATTCAGATGGGTACTGCCAACGTTGCGATAAGCAAAAGCCACACAATAACCAACCGTATCCCTTTCACTTTCTAAACACATTTATCAAAACCTAGCAAGACATCACCCCCAATTGAATAAACAAAACTAAGATCAGTGCCGTTTCCTCAGGGGTGTTCTGTGTTTGCCAGCAGGAAAATGTTAAGCTGACACCATTTATTCACAGCACTGATAACCCAGCAACTTCGTTGAGCATCTCTGCTGCTCAGGGGAAAGATTCTTTGATATGAGACCCTGCTTTCAGCTAGTTCACGCTCCTCTCTCTCTTTCTCTGCCTCCTTAGAGGGTTTGTCTATCTGTAGGCTTGGCTGCTGGTTTCTGACAGTACAGCCAAGTTGCAAACTAGCCCTTTGATTCTTTCTTATGCAGGAAAATTTGCTTCTATAATTGCCTCAGGGAGGAGAAAAGTTCCAAGAGGAAAAGAGGTAGCACTTTCATTCACAATTCTACTGGGGAGTTTCAGCATAATCTCCTCACTGAGAATTTCATTAGATTTTACTGCCTCATTCCCACGGAAGCTTTAAGACTCAGCTGAGATGTCATCTCTCCTGGGAAGACTCCCTGACCCCTGAATCTTCGTTAGATTGCTCTTCTCAATGGTTCTGACTCCCTTTCATTATTGCTATTATCTTCCCGGATTTTAATTGTCTAATTGTCTGCCCTATTAGGTTTTGAGGTCTTGAAGGCTGTGTCTATGCCTGTATAATATACCGCTGCAGCCCAAATATCTAACTGTTCAGCTAAGGCAGACATTTTATTTAAGGAAAGAAAAAAAAACCACATTTTTATTCCTCAGTGGAATTCTGGTGGGAGTCAGGTGTGGTTTAGTGAGATCAGTTCATCCTCATCTTGACCTTAAAGCCTTCAAAGTCATGTGGATTAGTGATGCCAAAGAAAAATTTAATTACAATAAGTTTATTTAACTCAGTGCTGATTGGAGGATTTCTTATTCTACCCCAAAGCTCTAGAGTCGGCAAATAATATATTGCTTTTAAGTACAACCATGACCCAGAGATTCAGAAGAACAGAAATAATGTTTAGCATTCATTTTTTATATATAATACATCCTCATTGTAGAAGCCTTATAATCTGATTGAAAAAATACTGTGATAAATAATGTTTATCTCAAAAATGAAACATTGGAGGAGTATTTCTATAAAATGGAAGTTCCATCAGTCTTAAGACCATACTTCACTCCAGAATTTTCATGTACTTTACATCCTATAGCAGAAAACCGGCAACTAAAAACAGAGAAACTATATGGAAGGCCAAATACTGTTAAAGAAAAAAATATAAACAATATCCATTTTTTCAGGTTCCAACTGTTTTTATGATTTTTTATTTCAAAATATTAAGGGGGTACAAATGTTTTTGGTACATGGATAGTTTTTATAATGCTTAAGTAGGGGCATTAGTGTGCCCATCACCTGACTAGTGTTCACTGTACCTGTTAGGTAGGTTTGTACCACCTCCCTCCTCACCCCTCTCCCTTCTTGATTTCCAATGACTTTTACTTTTCTCTGTGCCCGTGTGTGCCCATCTATTAGTTCCAAATTATTGCAGAGTACATCTGGTGTTTGTTTTTCCATTCCTGAGATACTTCACTTAGGATAATGGTTTCCAGTTCCACATTAATTCATTCCTTTTTATGGCTCAGTAGTACTCATGGTGTGTGTGTGTATGTGTGTGTATACACCACATTTTGCTAATCCACCCATGAATTGATGGACACTTAGGTTGATTCCACATCTTTGCGATTGTGAATTGCGTTGCAATAAACATTCAAGTTCAAGTGTCCTTTTGATAAAATGACTTCTTTTCCTTTGAATACATACCCAGTAGTGGAATTGCTGGGTCTAATGGTAAATATATAGTCATTTATTTGAGGAGTCTCCATACTGTTTTCCACGGAGGTTGCACATATAGATACCCACCAATGTAAAATCACCCAAAAGCTAAAGCTCACAGCTCATATAAAACAATAGCACAAGAGGAAAAACAAAGCAATAAGGCACTATCCATCATGATGAACAGAACAGCATCCCACATATCAATTCTATCACTCAACATTAATGGTCTGAATGCTCCACTCAAAATACATGGGCTGGCTGAATGGATGTTTTTGTTTTTAATCAGCATCCCAACGTCATTTTAAAACTCAGATGTAGGTTGAGGATAAGAAGAAATTTAAGTTGAAGATAGAAAGAAAAAAGAGGAAAAACCTGAAAAGTTCTGAATTTTTTTTCTTTCCTGTGGTTAGTATTAGGGAACAGTGAGCCTAATCAGTTCCACCATGCTGAGCCACCAACAGAGGAAGATATAGATATTAACATGTATTAAAACAAAACCCACCTTTTTCCCAGAAGTCTGTGTGCACCATTTCCAACTGCAATACTCCACTGTCCCCTGTTTAGAATTATCAGAGTTCTGAAGCAACCTGCAAAGAATAAATTGAGAAAAACTGTACTGCTAGTGTAGAGCAAGAACTTCAGGGAGGAGGATCTGAATGAAATGTGGTAAGGAACCAAAAAGCTTGGAACTGTTTCAGGATTAATAGCTGCCAAATGGGAGCCAGGGAAGCTGCAAACACAGCCAGAGACAGAGCCCTGATTAAGTACTGGGAGTTGACATTATTGGTAATACAAGATTTTGTTGAGTTTTGGAAGTCAGAGGGAGAGAGGATCCTAATATCTGTGCCTACCTGCTTCTGCTTCTGCCCTGCTGCGGCTGCCTGAGGTTGGTCCTCTTGCTGGGCCTTGGAGAGGCAGACGCGTTATGACATGAAAAGCCCACTCTCACAAGCAAGTGAAGCCTCAAAATAGGCTACAGATACTACTCTTTTTGTTTCCAATCTCCACTTTGAGAATAAAGTCTTTTGAATGCATGTATTGCATATTAAATTATGCATATTCACCATACAAATTATACAAGCAATACAAAGTCTTCAAAGAAAAAGGAAAACATCACACCAATGACAAGAATTTATAAATCTTTTAAATGTTTCAAATTGAAGAACATCATTCCAGATGTGTTTCCATGTAAAAAAGGCAATAGGAATATTAATGATTGAAAAAATTACATGCAATTATGATTAAAGATCTTAAGGTATTACATTAAAATTACCAAATTTAATTTTACTTCCCAAAAAAAAATCCTAAAGAAAAACTGAACAAAATGTTAGCCTTGTTATAAATATTTTTTGTGAAAAATAGATATTAATTGACGATCATTGAAATATAAAATTTTAAAAAGATAGAATTAAGAAAAAATCATTGCAAGTTTTTGTTTGATACACTATACTTTTTAAACTCACATTTTATATTTAGTATTTAGTGATTCCCTTCTATGAAAAAATGAGGCATTCTTCCTTCTACCTTCGATCACCTACAAGCCCCCACTTTAATTAATTATCCTGTTACTATTCCATATTCAAGGTTTATAATTGCATAAGGTGGTACAAATGTAAGCAATTGAATCAAGGTTCAATTTCAAGATCCCAAACAGTGACTTCTAATACTTGATTTTTTTACAGAATTTTAGCATAATATTTTATTTAGGAACTATGTAGCATAGATTTTTTTATTCAGTTTAAGAATTCTTGGTTTGCATCCCAACCAAATTGCCTGAGTTCAAATATGGGTCTATCACTTCAAAGTTGTATAAACTTGAGCACTTCACTCATCTCAGTAAGCAGCAGTAGTTTCCCCTTGTATAAGACGGAGATAATAAACTACCTACCTCATTGCTTTATTATAAAAATTAAAGGAAAAATTCATATTTAATAATTTGCATAATTCATATTTAGTACTTATCACAGTGCTTAACAATAATAAGTGATCAATCATTGATAGTTATATTATTGTTATTGTTATTTTTACTGGTGGCATTATATGCTCCCCTACCTACCTCAATCTAATTTCATAGAATGCTACTTCTCAAAAATATGCTCCAGTGGTACTGAAGTTTTTGGATCTCAGAATACCCTGTGTCCTCCGAGGCCTCCATACAAGACGCCTGCAGTTCTTTCTGATTGAATGCACTTGCCCATCTTTATAAGAACTAACAGTTTGTCCACCTGCCAAATTGCTAATCTTTTTAGGAATCTCCTTAATGCACCCCTAACTGAGAGACATTTACTGATTTCCTTAGGTAATCATAGGTATCCCTTTCCCAGGTTTCCATTTTATTCTGCAAATTTATGTATCATTGCTTATCACATTGCATCATCTTTGTGGTCTCCATTTTAGTCTCACTCTCAGTACATTTCTTTAAAGAAGGGCAGATTTGTCTGTATGTGCTCAGACCTAAGCATCATTATCACCATCATCATCTTCACCATCATCATTACCATTATCATCAAAGATGAGATAACATTTATTGTGTTTACCATGTAAGAGATATTTGTTTTGTAAATCATACATATTACATGAATAATAGAACCTTCCTACTGGTTTGTGGGAGAATTAAATTATCCCCATTTTAGAGCACGTGAAAGGAAGATACAGAAATGTTTGGAAAATTGACCAAGGTCCTACAGCTAAGGATGACAAAGCCATGGTCTTTAATTTCACAGCCCAAATCCTTAATGCCATGCTAAGTACAATAAACATTCAAATGTTCTGTGAACAGTGAGTAAGTGATTTCCAAGGTAATTTTTAACCCAAACACCATATATTTTTGAGGAATTATTGAACAATTCATAAAGCATGCACTAGGTTAAGGAATGTGAAGGATAGAAAAAAACTGCTGTACATAGTCACAGATCCTGCCTTCAAGCATTTAAAATTTGGTTGAAGACAAAAAAAAAAGTCTGGCATATATACAAAACAAAAATTAAATGACATGAGTATGCACAAATGGATTGTAACTGAATTTCAGAAATATTAAAGTTCAGTGAAGGTCAGTGAATCTGGAGAAAAATATTATTATGAGATCATTTTGAGAGCCAATGCGCTATATTCTACTTCAAAATTCTTTCCTGATTCTTCTGTCTTGAGAATGCAGTGCTCTTCAGTTTCTATGAGTCCAAAAGATAAGCAATTAATTGAAACAGTTATAAAATCACTTTTTCTTATCAATCATACAATTGATTGATTTACATAGAAAAGCAAGTTAGAGATCGAGAAAATCTCTATCTAGAAAGGGGTTTCTTTCAAAAATGCTCAGACCAAGAGGTCCAAAATTACCTCGAGGTCAATTAATGAATAGATATATATATACGTATAACATGTATATTTTATACAAGTCATTTACTGCTACACATTAAGGTGGAATCAAATATCCACCGCTATATTCAGGAGATTGTACTAAAAATGTTCTATTGGAAATGAATGGCTAGAGATACTGGGATAGGTGAAAAAAAGAAAGCACCCTGCTCTCCACCTTTCTGAGAATTTGCATCATATCCTTTTATTAGGACTGGGTATGTAAAATGTAAATCACAAATCCAAAAAAAATTTGTGCTTTTTAAAAATCTAAATCAGAATTAAATGGCATTTTTCCCCTACACTAAAAACCGAGTAATTTAAAAGCTTATGACTATATCCTGTTGAACTAATTCATACATGATTTTATTATATATTTCTTAAAATTACTGAACCATGAAATTATTCTCTATATTAAATTTCAACTAACTCAATATTTTATCCAGGTTAAGATTTCAAATAATGAGACAGATTTCTGATTTAACCTTACTATGTTTAGAAAGCTCACTGTGTGTGTGTGTGTGTTTGTGTGTGTGTTTGTGTACACGTGGGTGTTTGAATTCTTATCATCTAGCTGATATATTATTTTCCCTTGTTTAATTCCTTAAAAAAATTTCACAGTTACACTTGGTTGACTACATGCACAGTTTAGAATTCTTATTGATGAATTAAACACTTTCTTTAAAATTAAGTATATACAGTAGTCCCTTGGTATCCATTGAGGGTTAGTTCCAGGACCCCTATGGCAAGCAACATCCATGAAATACTCAAGTCCCTAATATAAAATGGTGTGCATACAATGGATGTGCATGGGTTGCATATAACCCATGCACATCCTCCCATATACTTTAAATCATTTCTAGATTATAATATCTAGTATAGTGTAAATGTTATGTAAATAGTTGCTATACTATGTTGTTTAGGGAATAATGACAAGAAAAAAGTATCTGTATATGTACATGCTCAATGCAAACACAACCACCTATTTTTTCCCCAAATATTTTCTATCTTTGGTTGGTTGAATCCACAGCTGTGGAACCCATGAATATAGAGGACCAACTGTATATGAATGCTCACCATTTTGCATTGTTCTTCCATGGATAAAAGTAGGAACAGATGTGTTTATGGTTCTTCCAAACTGAAGAAAGAGTTCTAATTTTGAGGCAATGACAGATTTAAGCCATTCTTCCTACAGGTTCTAGGGATAAATCAATAGTGAATGAAGGATCGAACATGAAAATAGAAAAACTTCTATTTTTTTGTCAGTTCTTTGTTCCATGTATTCCATAAATGCGTTTTTGATTTAAAATTAAATTCATCAGTGTTGTTCCTTTTACAGAGACTGGTGGGTAGAAAAATAATAAAGCAGATAAAAATAAAGCACTGAAAAAGCACAAACACCATAATAAAAAAAGGAGATTAAAAAAACAATGAACATGAGAAGAATGTGAGAGACCACAGTCTTGTAGAGACAGATGAGATCTGAGAGTCTAAAAACCAAATTCTATTGTTGATTCTGTAATAACCAACAAGCATGATCTTGAATTAGTAACAGATCACTCTGAAACAGTTTCCTAGATTTTGAAATAAAAAGGGTGGTCTAAATAGTATTGGATAACACTCCCAGATCTCAAAATTGATCACTATTTTATTCCAAGAGCATACAATGAAAGAGAAAAAAAGATGCATGGCAATAAAACAGAGAAGTAAAGGGAACAAATGAAATGACAAGTTAGTAAAATAACTCAATTACAGGAAAAATTATTAATGATTAATAAATGAAATGGGGGAAGATTTTTACCTAGCTCTTCCCATATTTTCTGTCTTGTACTTAATGTTAATCAATTCAATATTATTGGTCTTTATTTACTATACTTTTTTTAGTAAAATGGTGGTGATTCTAGGAGCATAATAACATCAGCCACATAAAATAAAGGTAGAAAGTATCTATCAATTGAAGAATGACCAGGAAGAAAATTAGTTCAGGTTTTTCCACCTTAAATTTTTAGCTCTGCAAATAAACCACTTAAACACACTCTGGAAAGAAATAAGGAAATTTGAAAATAGATAGTTTGCTCCAAATAGTTTATTAGTCTTCAATTCTCTTGAAAGCAATGCACTGATTCTTCAGTTTTTGAAGTGACTCAAAAACCTAGGGCTTTGAGCCCAGGTGTATATCCCAACATTATCATTCAGAATAAATCTACCCAACTAAGTCATTTCTCTTCATTTATAAACTAATTTAAAAATGCTTCAAATATTTTAAAACTGCTAGTTGTATCATTTAATTTAAATGTAGCATGACAGTGACTTAATCTTCATTCCCCAAGTGTTATTGAAATGATGAATCCATCACTAATAAGACAAAGGTCACATAGCTTAATAGCAAACACTTCTATACCAGGCATTTTTTAAGCCTTTCGTCTATGCTGAATCATTTAATCCCTATAACTATATAAAATACATACTATTATTATTATGATTTAGAGATGAGGAAACTGAGGTACAGAAATTTTCATAACTTGCTTAATATCAAAGAAAGTATAAATGGAGAAGCCAGGATTGAAATCCATGTGGTTTGGCTCCAAGTATCTTGTTCTTAAAACACTTACAATACAGTGATGCATATGTGAAAGAAATTAAAAATTCTGAAGAGCACTTTTTAAAAATGTGTCAGAAACAATCGAAGCTAAAAATGAAGAGTGAGTCTCCAGCCTGGCCAAACCACAATATGCAGATGAACAGTCAAAATGAATTAAAGAGGAAAATGGAAGGACACTCCTATTAAATACCATTATAATAAACTTTCTATTAAATAACTTCAAATATTTCAAGATGAAATTATCTAAAAGGACTTGCCAAGTACGAAGAGGTTAAATACAGAAGGCTGCAGAAACAGATCATTGCAGCCACTAATGCAAATATGCCTGTGTGGCCCTGGGACACAGATTCCTCAATTCACGTATGTATGTGTTTTGTCATTTAATTCTCATGACAATCCAGATAGTCTTATTATCTTCCCCATTCCAATCCCATCACTATCCCTGTTTTACAGATTTAAAAAATAAACAAAACAACAATAACAAAAAACTGCCACATGAAGAGATGGGGTAACTTGCCCAGCATCTCACAATAATTAGGTGATGAAACTTAGGCCTTCAGAGCTTCAGATTCAAGACACCTCACCTTCGTGCTAAATTCCCTCTTGGTTTAAAGTGTAGTCAGACTAGTTAGCTGTAAATATGCTGATCTGGTCTGTAGATGTTGTAGATGACTTAGGAACAACTGCTGACCCAAGGGAGGGTGAGGAAGAGAAAACACAGATACCCACAAGTTACTGGCCCATCCGATTTGCAGCCAGTCTGACTCTAACGGTCAGCAGTAACCTCACCTTGACTGTGATTCTTTTAATCTAGGCATTATTTGAAGTTTTTGCAAGATGTAGAATGTCTTCTCAAGTAGAATGATAAATTGGTGGGAACTTAAAAATGCAGAGAAAAAATACATTTATGTAACAGTGAACAAGCAGAATTTTATCATTGAAATGAGCATTATTCTGAACTAAGCCAACAGGGATCACTATGATACACACAAAGAGGAAGGTAGGAGAGGTAGAAATGATAATAATAAACCTCATCTTTCTGAGACACGTTTAGGCTCTTTGCCTTCTCCACTTATGGATCAAATATTTAAAGGAAAATTTCTTCACTTTTCAAGTCATTTTGGAAAGAATCCCTTTACCTAGACATTCTTGGCCCTATGGAACCAGGTTCTGGTCCTGGCATGCTGCCAGGACCTAATACTTAACTCTATTTTAATCTGCAAACATTATTTTTTACATAAAGATTATGGAAAATAAAATATTTCTCTAGTCATAGCGTGCAACTAGAGAGATATTTTTTCTTTTTGAAAAGAGTTGAAGTTAAGTCCCCAGATTCTATTTAAGCTAACTTGAGTGCTTTATTCATAAAGTTGGCTTTCAAATGCCATGAAGGCTGTCTTTTGTTTTCAGATCTTCAGAGAAGCCTTGTAATTCCCAGTGTCAAGGGCACAACAGAATCTGTGATCTGCAAGCAAGTCAGCTCATCACATTAATTATTGCTCTGCCAGCCTTGTAAACAAATGTAATCAGAAGCCTTATGCAGAGGCCCCAGTGAGGATGCCACCTATTTCTCTGCCTGCTCATTCCCAGTCTCCTTCCGGCTCTCCTCTTCCCTCCCATTAACTGTTGGCTTTCCATGCTTTTGAGCAGTTCTGATTTCTCTTCTTATGTTTTGCTTTCTCCCTGGGTGGGCACATCTGCCTTCTTGGCTTCAGCTAAAATCTCTATTATAATGACTTCTAATTATACATTTGGGGCATTAGCCTTTCTCCTCCATTCTCAGCTGAATGACTCCCAGACCCATTAGTCTGACTCTCACCTCACTTATCTTCCCCACTCACAACAGCGTTATCTTTCTAAATATCAAATATTTTGCTCTTCTATTTTCCAAAATTTTAGTGAATGTTTTACAAAGAAAATGTGATGAAATAGATAAAAGTTTTAACATTTTCTTTTTAAATCTTGAGAAGTTACCTTCTTAACCGTAAGTTTGCTTCATGTTGCTCTCAATATAAATCAAAACTATTTGACATTCAAGACAAATGGCCATCGTCTACAGTCAAGACATTATCTGCTACTCTTTTTTCCATAAACGTAGTTTGGACACATTGGAATGGGTATATTGCTCACTACTGGTGCCTTAACAGCTCCTGGCACATAGTAAGTGCTGAATAAATGCTTGGGAAATGGATGAATGAGTGAAGTGTTCACTGTCAATCCTTGTAGAGCCCTTTACATGCTGCCTGTTTGCCTTTGCACATACTTTATCTGTCATTCTTTTCTTGCTCTCCTGGTCCTGGCTAATAATTACTACCCTTTCTCCAAAATCTAGTGAGTGTTTGACCCTTTTATTCAATTGCCATTAATTAACTCAACAAATATGTATCAAGCACATACTAAGAGCTTGATGCCTAGAACACAAGAGCCACAGACTAGCATGAAAGGCAATCGCATACTTCCTTGTGTTCTTTCCTACGTGTTCACATTGATGTAGTCTCCTCTCTAGCTGCACAGAACTTGGTACATACATAACATATTCTATATCCCTCAGAATGATTTGATTAATTTATGAAAAATCTCTATCCAAATTAGACTCTGTTGTACTTCAAGATTGCATTCTACTGCACTGTACTCTCTCCTCGTATCCACCCTAAAATTAGCATACTTTCTAGCAAATAGTAAGTTATTAAAATGGTAGTTATTTATGTAATCATGATGAGGGTGCAATATATTAATAGTAGAATAAGACCGTGCTTTCTGATCAGATTGCCAAATTGAAATCCAGGCAATTTCACTTACACACTGAGGATCTGGGGTGTCAGTTAACCTCCCTGGCCTCATTAGCATCTTTGTAAATCAAGTGGACAGTGCATGCTTCATGGAGTTGTTATTAAGTATTAGGTAATGAAATAAGATGGACTATGAAATTGGGACATATTGTATGCTTGTCAGCTATTGTCCTGATTTAGGAATTTAAAAAATACAATATTAGTAATAAAGCCTCAATAGATTGAGTAAATGGAAAAATATAGACAAGAATGAACTGAGTTAGCAGGTCAGTTCTTCCTAGAGGGCAGCAGCAGAAAATAATATATGGAATAGAAAAGCCATGTTTTAGTCAAACTGGAGAAAGAAATTTAATAGTTTCTTACTTGAAAGGAGCAAGAAGGTAGTATCAAAATATACTGTATATATTTTTTGTTGAATATAGCTTTTCATAGTAAATTGCACAAAATTATTTGAGTATTAATTTAGTTATTTTAAACAAATTTATTTAGTGTTTTAAGTCTTGGTTTTAGAAACACTGAAAAGTGTAGATATCTGGCCTGCAAGAAGCACAAAATCAAAACTCTGGAGCTCTGAAAGGGCAAAACCAAATTAGAAGCTTCCACTTCTATCCTTCCGCCAAGGGTCAGTCTTAACATTGCTCATTTCTGTTTTTACACTTATTCTTTAATACAGCTCTGGATTTATTTTGGATTCCTTTTGTGGGTTTTCAGCTGTTGACTGATGAAGTATCGTGGAATAGCCTTTGCCCAGACAGACTCCAGAATTTAATAAAGCTGATTTGCAACAAACTTCACAATGACATTTTTACAGACTGCCCAGACCACTCAGCTCAAAGAACATCGGTCTCCGGGATTGTCTTTTGTGTTTGCTTTAATGCTTTAATACAAGATGAACTCCTCTTCACATATGAACTGTGAAAATGGTGCTGACTGGAATCAAACTGTTCAGTATTCCCCATAACATAAAACATATATTGTTACCACAGCATATGTTTAGAAGACAAATTCAGCTTCAGTTGATCACCTGTAATTCTCAAGTTGCAATGCCCGTGTTTCCCTTGCATCTGTCTAAAGGAAACCATCATCTTGACCTGAAGAAGCTAGGAATGATGAGCAAATTTCCAAAAGCAAACTGTGTATTGAAAGAAAGAGCAATTGTATAAACTCTCCTACATAATTTCAATGTAAAATCATCATGAGACACCAGAAAAAAACAAAATTTTAGAACTACCGAAAAATAAATAAAAAGGCAAAAGAATTGGAAATTTTTGAATGGCTATGAGTTACAAGATCTCATGTTTGATATTTTATAAATGTGTCCTTATTTAATTCTTCTACACAACACCTTGGGGAAATTTTAAGGAGAAAGATTTAGTAAGCTTAAATAATTTGTTCATGATCAATACACTGAGATGCAGACACAAGATTTGAATGAATGTCTATCTAAATCCAAAATATATACTCTTGCCACAATATTTTGCTGCCTATATAGAGTACATTATTGTTGAATTCTAGTACCACCTTGAATTTATGACAAACAATAAATTGGAGTTTTATAGTTAAAGAGAGTGTTAAAAACATTTGAAGGTTTTTTCTCTCTGTTTTAAAAATTGAATCATGCACTAGTGAGTCAATTTACAATTATCCTTGGTTCATGATTTTGCAAATAAATATGGCATTGCTTTTGGCAGTGTGTCAATCTGACTTGTTTTCACAACATAAACAGAATGAAGTCATGGAACAACTTTTCTGGCCAGGTCATAACAATATAATTTACACCATATTAGCCTTTTCATATTATATTGATTTTTCATGCTGAAGGGCTTCCAAAGCCACAATAGAAGCTAATTGTGTGTTAAAGAACAACAGCATCAGATTAAATGTTAAGGTTTGTGCCAATTCAAATACTGAGTTGTATTACAAAATAAATATTCACTTCTTAAAAGCATTGGATTCACCCATAACTAGAGTCATATGTGATGAAAGAATCTAAAAAACAAAGATGAAAACCAAAAGTAATTATTTGCTAGGGCCAAGAATAAGAGTTCCCACTAAATATTGAACCTGAAGGCTATTAGTAGTAGAAAAAAGAATCACTTGAAATAATTCAAAAAGAAGTTTATTATACGAAGTGATGTAAGAAAAAAATGTAAGCTAAGATTCAGAAAATATTTACAAATCATTTGTTCTTTAGACTGTGGACAACTTTCTTCACAGAATGTTTTCAATGCTGAGTCCCATATAAGAATCCTTGTTCATCACTTCAAATACCATTTGAGAAGTCCTGAATCTCTTATTAGATAAAATTTTGGAGTAGAAACTTCTTAGTACCCATCCCTAAATTCCTCAACCTTACATTTTTAATCAAATAGCTCTTTGGGGACAAAACAAACTAAAAAGCTTTTAATCTGCTTTGTCCCTTTGTTTGTTTCTTAAACTTATTCAATTTTAGGTTTGTAAATCTAGGTCAAGAACCAAATAATACATTCTAGGACATTATTTTCATCACTTATAAAAGTATTTTAAACATTTTAAAGCATAAAATATTACAGTAACAAAGAACTTTCTTTCCTTCTACTTGCTTTGGATTTAGTTGCTTCTATGTTTCCACTGTCTTAGGATAAAACTTAGTTTACTAATTTTAGATCTCTCTTCTTTATTAATATCAATTTATACAGCTGTAAATATCTTTTGTAGCACTACTTTACCAGCATCTCATAAGTTTTGGGATGTTATGCTTTAATTTTTATTAATCACAAGCCATTTTCTAACTTCCTCATGGTTCCTTTTTTGATCCATTGTTATTTAGGATTGTGTTATATAATTTCCCTATATGTGTGAATTTCCCAATCTTTCATCTGTTTTTATTTTTAATTTTCATTTAATTCCATTGCGATCAAAGAAAGTACTTGACATGACATCATTTCCTATTAATTTATTAACAACTCATTTTATGACCTAACATAGGGTTTGTCAGGGAGAATGTTCCATGTGTGCTTAAGACAGATGTATATTCTGCTGTTTTGTGCAGAATGTTTTATAGATGTCAGATCTAGCTGGCTTACAATGGTGTTCAACTCTTCTGTTTCCGTGTTGAACTTCTGTCTACTAGTCCTATCCATTATTAAAACTGAGTGTTATAGACTGAATTGTTTTCTTCTAAAATTTATACTTTTCCCAGTACCTCTGAATGTGCCTGTATTTGGAGGTAGGGCCTTTACAGAAGTGAGTAAACTAAAACGAAGCTGTTGGGGGTGCCCTAATCCAACATATTATAGCAACTCTGGTTACTGATTTTCCCTACCCCTGAAAGTTGACAATGTTGCTGTTTGCTTCTTTGCTTAATTAGTGACTTAACAGAACTGAATTCGTGAAGTCTGTATCTCCTGCAATGTGCAGCCTCCGATGTCCCTAACAAGGTTTTTTGTTCTCGTTTGTAGCTTTTAGCCTGGATTCCTATAGTTTGCCCCTCATTCAGCATAAACCACGTATTGGTTAAAGATCGTGCTTAAGCCCTGTTATTTACCATTAGATGGATGTGTGGCATGGAGGCTGCTATCATGGTAAAGGACTTTATATTTTTTACACACATTCAGACAGGAACTAGTAGCTTGGATATTTCCTCTTGGATCACTTCTGAAAGGGATAACCATAGGGCATG
>RJWJ010032613.1:0-18422 GCA_004363605.1 Indri indri
GGAGGGTCTAGCCAGTGAAATAAGGCAAGAAAAAGCAATAAAAGAAAGTATCCAAATTAGAAAAGAATAAATGATCTTTTTTGCAGAAAACATGATGATCTATGTAGGAAATCTCATGGACCCTTAAGAAAAGCTACTAAGCATGTTTAGCAATGCTGCAGGAATGGGTGATTAGTATGCAACATTAATTGTATTTCTGTATACTAGCAACAAACAAGAGAAAGCATATATAAAATACATAGGAATAAATTTTCCAGAAAATATGAATTAAGTAATTAAGTAATCACTTAAGTGAATTAGATAATTAAGAAAATAGAGATATGCTATATTTGTGGTGCAATGACTGAACATTATTAAGTTTTCCCCAAATTGATTTGTAGATTCAGTGCACTACCAGTCAAAATCCTGGTGGACATTTTGGAAATTGACAAGCTTATTCTAGAATGTAAAAGAAATTTAAAAGAAAACACCAAAACAACTAAATAGGCAAAGCAGCTTTGAAAAAGAACAAATTTGAAGGATTAATGCTGCCTGGTTTGAAGATTTATTTAAAAAAAAGACTTACTTTAAAGTAACCAAGATAATATAAAAAACATACAAATAAATGGAACAGGATAGAGAGGCCAAAAAAGACTCACACATGTAAAAACAACAGATTTTTGCAAAATATGCAAAGGCAATTCAGTGGAGAATTGGTTTTTCATCAAATGTTGTGGAAACAATTGGAACTCCATATCCAAAAACCAGAACAAAACTTGATGTGTAATGTCATACCATATATAAAAATTAATTTAGAATGGACCACAGCAGACAATATGCAATGTGGGTTTAAGGAGCCCCTTCCTTAAGTGAGCCCCTTCCTCTGCTATCCCCAGAGCTCCTAGTAAAGTAGGTTGAATCCTCTGTTGCAACAACATCACATTTCAGTTCAACTTCTCCCTTTGCCCAATCCTGCCTTTTACCCCTCAGAGTTGTCCTCTTGCATTCAAATATCAGAATTTTGGAGTCCATTTCCCAAAGAACTCAGCCTAAATCAGTAAATGATTGGGAAAGATCATAGTAGACAACATAATTAAGAAAACAGGTAGTTGCACTAATCTGTAGTCAACCTTTAATGCAACAGCTATTAATGCTGGTTGATACCCATTTTGTATTGGCAACTCAAATACTGTTAGAGGAATTACCAAAGTTATATTATTTAAAAAAAATGGTGATTAACTCTTGATGAAATTCTGAACACAACCAAATATTGTTTCTCAATTTACTTGTTTCATTCCAAGAAAATTAAATACATGTAAAAATAATCTGAAATATTTTGTTCTGAGGATACGTGAAGCTAGTTCTAGGCTCAGACAATTTTGACTGTGGCGTTCTCCTATGTCATTGTCTGCTGAGACAATTAAAGGTTGTATGGTAGGCACAACACTTCCGTATACAAGCCTGCCCTTCATACCTAACCTCGCTATCACTTACCCAATCAATGCTGTCAACATTTTCCCATCATTGTGACTATCCTAAAATGATTTCATAAGTTTCCTAAAGGTTCCCTAGTAAACCTATTAAGAAATACAAATTGTAGAGGACTATATATGATGCGATAGACTGCTTTGGCTTTGTTCTGCAGGTATTAGGGAGGCATTGCATTTCTTTAAGTAGAGCAGTGATATATCATATGCATGTATTGAAAGATAACTTTGTGCCAGCGTGACCAAGAAATAAGGAAAAGAGAGTGTTTAAGATTGGAAACAGATAAACCTCCTATTATAACAGTAGCTTAATTAAGAAATTATAATAAGTTGAAAGAGGGCAGCCACACTGGAAATAAATAGAAGAAAATAGGTTTAGAAGTTTTCAGGAATGCTAGGCTGACTGGGTATGGTAAATGAAAGACATGATATCTTGAGAGACCAGATGTTCACCACCCAGGGATTACTGTGGATGTTTTGTTTTGTATTGTTTGGTGGATGGTCATTGAAGATATTTTAGCTATTTTGAGAATGAGATAAAGATAGAAATACAGGATTTTCAGTATTCAGTTCTTGATGTATTGGTATATATATTTTTTGGTATGTATATAAAATTTTCCATATATTCATGACTATTTGAATATACAAATTCAAATAGTATATTTGAATTTATAGCAGTTGCCTCTGTGAAGTGGTATGTGGCAGGGTTTCCCAACCTTGGAATTATTTAAAATTTGTTGTGGGAGTCTCTCCTGTCTTCTTTAGGATGCTTAGCAGTGCCCTTGGCCCTACCTACTAGAACTCAGTAGCAACCCCATCCCCCAAATTGTGACAACTATTGTAAAAATGTCTCTGGACATTGCCTAATGTCTTTTGGGTGGCCAGTTTATCCCTGGTTAAGAACCACTGGATAATGGTGGTGGGGAAGGAAATTAACATTTTGTTATAAACATTTATAATTTGACTCTTTAGACTATGTACTTATAGTACTTTGATACAGTAATTATTAACTAAGAATAAAGTAAAAAGTTAAATTAGATGATTTTCAATATCCCTTCAAGTCTAAAATGCTACAAAGTCAAATTTTCCAAGTACTGCTTTTCAGCTACGTTTTAGTTGTAAGCTATGCTTTTCCCTCCCCCCTCCTCTCCCCTACCCTTCTCTTCCCTTCCCTTTTCTTTTCCTTGATAGATAAATCTCTACTGAGTGGTTTATATTAAGTACAGTCGAGTAGGTAGTGCTGCGTATGGAGACATACATAAAACCTTATTCCTCATTTCAGATTGTGTACAAATCTCTCTGGGCATATGACACAAATGACAATGTAACAGTGGAGAGATTCTGGGCCCATATTAGCTTTTGTCTGTGAGCAATGTTGGATACATACTTACTACCCAACAGTGTCATTTTCTGCTGCCCTTGTCCTGAACATCTTGTTCAGTTCTATGGCTATGAAAATACACTGTGATAAAAAGTTTGATTTGCACAAGCAATAGGTGCTGTTGGTATTCCAAGGAAGAAACAATAACGTAGCCCTGAAAGAGTAGGGTAACATGGTTACAGGAGAGCCACAGCTTTTTAAATGGGCATGAAACAGGGCTGTGTCTTAGGGCCTTAGGTTTATGTCAGCAAAGGTCCTTTTCCTAATGGAAAAGACAAACCAATAATCTCCCTATGTCATATCCAACATCAACCCCTGATAGGCTTAAACTAATTTATATGTTGCCACCACAACTACTAGTCATTCTTTGACCCCTTAAGGTATTTGTTTGGTATGAAATCCAACATAAAAATGACCTGGCTTGAAATTTATAATAAGGCTCTGGGAATAAATTTTTCCTTAATTGAGTTTATTAAGGTTATCGGCTTTTAACAAATTCTAAGAATTGCATAAATAGAGATTATTTTTGGTGAATAAGAATTAAGATGCCTTTTAAACCTAGGTATAAATGACTTTGAACAGTAATTATATTAAATCAAACAGTCTACATATGTTTTCTTCTGATCTACCTGTCCCAGATAATTATTTGCTATTCAGAAGAGTAATTATTCTTTATCCAAAATCAGTTTTGTTGTGGTTGATGTTATTTATTAATACAGATAGAACTAAGGGCATTTTCACATGGCATGAAGTAGATTTTTATTTTTCAAACCTGAGAACAGACTGAAGTTTGCTAGTGAAAGTGCTTTGGTAAATACCATCAGTTCTGATGACAGATTATTTTCAATAATCTCAGGCAATTTTGCTCCACTGCCGTTATGTTTAGGTGATAGCAAATTAAAATGATAAAATGTCCTTATCTCTTTCCTGCAGCTGTTTTAACATTCCCATAAAATGAGTTTATACTGTCAGTGGTACCTGTCCAGAAATATATAAATACAGGTGGCATTGTTCCTTAAGTGTTCCACTAGTCAGCATGCTGTGTAGACAATCTAATGGTCCATTTCTAAAGAAAATGTTTCAGTGTCTGTTTTTCAATTATTTGAAAAATATACACATTCATTGCTTTGCCTGGTGTCAGGGTCATCTCACCATATATATTATGGTAAATTACTATAATAGGAACACTTGGCATGTTTCATTAGAGTAAAAAGAAAAAAACAGATTGTGTGGAAATAAGAATTCATTCTTCCTCTACTCTAGTGTGTATGCCCTGACTACTACCAGGGGAACTTTTTAACCTTTCTCCCATAGTAAATGTTTCCAGAAAGCAGAACTGAATTGAACAAGCTGTGCAGTCAAACAAGCTTTTTTTTATTCTACTGAAGATAAGTATTTCTTTCTTAGACATTAAAGGGAACCATTTAAATATAAATTTGGATTTAGTTTTTTCTCCTCAATACATTTGTATGTGCAGTTTGTTTACATTTGTGTATGAAAACATACATAAATTCCTTTTTTTTCTGTTTGTGAACCTGATGTCCTGTGCTTGTGAAGTATTTTGTACTAAACTGGTGGTTTCATCCCTATAAAATTTACTGAATTCTTAGTAGAAGTACCATGCATGGCACTGTGGCTTGAGCAAGTAGCATTGAGCCCAACAGGAATTAAGTTTGTAGATCCACTGAAGGTCTGCCACCTTTTTGGTCACTTTTTAGGCAAAGCTCTTTTTCCACTAGACATACTCCAGGGTTTTCAATATTCGCTTTTCTATAGGTACATTTTTTCTCATCCTTTGCAAAGACATGCTTGTTTTAAGTGTGTTTTTGCCATTTCCCTAGCATTGTTGCACATTCGAGTTCAGTGTTCCATCTCATTTCTTACTGCTCTTCTCCAAATATCCAAACCACATCGACACTAATTTTATTCTGAAAAATAGGGCAAGATATCTGCTTCTGTGATTTAGATCCAGCTAGTTTGGATTAGATTTATGCTTCTGTCAGACACATTCTTATATCCAAAGGAAAAATAATTAAAAATTGGCTGGGAACTCCAATCAGATCTGTTTGGAACTGGTTATCTCTTAACATGTCAAGATGGCTGTGTCGGGAAACACTGCCAATGGATGCCAATTAATAGATGTTCAATATTGTAACAAATGGGTGACCTACTGGGGACAGTCAGGTTTCAGATCAGATTTAAGTAACTTTTTTTCAT
The DNA here is from genome assembly GCA_004363605.1 of Indri indri. Classification (NCBI taxonomy): domain Eukaryota; kingdom Metazoa; phylum Chordata; class Mammalia; order Primates; family Indriidae; genus Indri; species Indri indri. Next base: position 5,065 of record RJWJ010032613.1, read on the forward strand.
ATGACTGTTGCTTTATAATTTGGACCTATGATGCTAAGGGTGTAGTACTCCTGTGTGCAACTCATATATCTTGCTTTGGGACACAGAAGAGCATAGCAGCTAAGACGAGGGGCCCTGGAGTCAGAGGATCAGAGCTTAAATCCTCTGCCCACTCCTCTTTCTAAGGCAAGTTATTTAATTTCATGTACTTATGGGGAAGTTAAAATTAGATGACCTATTTAAAACAATTCCCAAATAGCCTGATATATACTGAGTATTGAATAATGTGAATAAAATAAAAACAGAGCAAATAACACACATATCAATTTGGTACAACTTTGATTTGAAGAATTACGCTTTCTGAGAATCTCTGAAAACAGCCCATCTTTCTAGAAGCTGTCTGTATCGGTACTAGGCAGGACCTCTCATCCATATTTTCCCTGTGGAAGACCCTGATTCAAACCCATGTGTAGAACTCATGTCCTTCAAAGGAAGTGAGAGAGGAACCCATTACTAAACAGTTCTCATGGTTTAGCATGAAGATGACTGTCTTTTCTTTGCAAAGGATGAGAATGTTCTTACATGCTTTCAGACTCACTAATCAATGTGACTAAAGCGATTCCTTTAAAATCTTGGGAAAATGTATTAGCATGCAAGGTTTTAGAAATCATTATTAACCAAAAATGAGTGCTGTGCTCTTAACATCAGATACCTCTTGTACTGTAGTTAAGATACTGTTTTGTGTTTTGTTTTGTTTCATTTTTGTTGAAAGAAAACAGAAAAATCTCATAATAATGATTTGATCTCAAGTTTTATTCAATGGCTTGTAAGTAAATGCAGTATCGAAAATACAAGATACCAGAAATACTGACAGTCCTTTAAAAGATGATGTATCTAGGAATACTTTTAAAGAACAGAACTAACTGTTGCCTTTTGTATTAACATAAAGCACTTATATCTAGGTAGTTGTCAGTGTTGTCTGTGGGTTTGGGGAGACAAAATGCTATAATTTTGTTTGATATTAGGCAGTTATTTGTAAATATACTTAAGAGTATAGTCTATAGTGAATGCTCTTATCGTTGTGCAAAATGGTATTATTATCTATCCAATTTGGAATGTGTATCATAGATACTGACTGGGCTTATTTTTGATAAGGGAGTCAGTGTGAGATTGTATTCAGTTAACTTGCCTGCTGGCTTCCTAAGGAGATGAAGCAAATGAAGTGATTCCTTGCCAAAAAGGGAGCTACATGTTCTGCATAACTAGGACCTGGAACTAGAGCCGTTAGCCCCAGCCAGTAATGAAGTGTTGATCTTATATCTGAACAAAAAGATCTCAGCTCAAGTACCTGTTAGCCATAAGTAATGATCTGTTTGGTGTGTGGTCTCCTAATCCTTCTAGCCTGTTTCTTTATCTGTACAGTAAGAAAAATAAAACACTTTCATAAGGACATTGTAAAATTTAACTAAGATAAACAAGATTTAGCAAAGTAAATGATCTATAGCATATACCTGAAAAAATATAGTTTCTTCTACAATTATCACTATACTTCTACCACCATTATTGTTATCGTCATGACAAAAAGTTTACCTTTGTTTACCTGTCATTTTCCCTTTCATTTTTCTTACTTCCATTTTTGGTGTTGAGCCATAACTTGAGGTGTAAAAATCATCAAGAACATGCTCATACATAAGAAGAGACAAAGCCAGGTGGCTTTTTGTTTAATATACATTTACTTACGATGATGCCAAAAAAACACTCATCAAATCAGTGTCACAAGAATATAGTAAGACAATCACAGATCTTAGAACACAAATTATTCATGCCTGGGGACTGTTTTCCAAGAAATATGTTGTCCCCGATGTCTCTGAGCCAACTGTGTACTGCAGTAGGCACAGCCAGGACAATAGTCCACAAACGAGTGATTCTAAGAGTTCCATGCAAGGTAAGTTTTTAGACTAAAATCAAAGCTGGAAATGCAGCTTCCCTCCCTTCCTCTCCCTCTAGATCTATTCTAGGAAGTGAACCTTTGGGCAGAATTAGAACTTTTCTGAGAGGTCTGCCAAATGTCAAACATAAATTGGTTTTAATACCCTTAATGGGCATTTATTCATCTATTTGTTCATTCATAAACTAATTTCCTGGATTTTTATTAAATGCCCAGCATTTTATTGGACTTTGAGGATACTCTGATAAATAGAGTAAGTTCAGGTTTTGCTCCTGTGGGGGCAAAACCTTTACAGACTGGTTGAGAAGGGAGACATCGAACTTGTAATGAAAGTGTAATGAGTGAAATGAAATGGCAAGGAGAAGGTGTAATTGATACATGTAGAAGGGGACATCTAACCTGACAGGAGATGTAGAAAAGTAAATGGAAGGTATATTGTGGAATAAAATATTTATGTAAGTAGGGTAAGCAAAATCAAATGGAAGATGAATTGGGCATCAGTATAATAATCCAAGAGGAAAGGATGAATTCAATGTGTAAGCAACCAAACAAACAAAACTCATCATATTGCTGAAATAAAAACTGTCAGGAAAGTAGTGTGATAAAAGATTTTACAGGGAGGATTAATTTCTATGGTAGCTGGTAGAAAGCCTCAAATGATTTTTAATGGTACTAATACAAACAGGGAACTTATGTTTTAAATGTTCTGTTAGTGGGACAGTATATATATTTAAGATGGAAAAAAGTTAAAGAAAAGGGAGCTTATTTAGGAGCTACTAGTGATATGTCAGGAAAAGATACTGATGGCTTGAAGTGGGGCCCTGAAGCAAGGAGATTGTTGATTTAGGGTTTGGGTTATTCAGTAGTCATGGGTTATCTACTTAACTGATTTTATACCCTGTCCTATTTGTGGTCGATATAAAGAAGAGAAATACATGGTTCTTGCTCTAGAGAAACTAGGATAAAGAATGGAAAAGTCAGAGAGACAACATGAATATGAAATTGTACTATGACAGTCTTCAGTTAAAGTTAGCAGGGTAAAGTGTTATGTCAATTTTCTGAAAACAAATTCATAGAAAGCCCATTTAATGAAGGTTCAACTCTTTTAACTACTGCTACTACTATACTACTACTGCTACTACTACTATTATTATTATTATTTTGCACTTCAACAAATTCTCTCTCTCTCTCTCTCTTTATATATATATATATATATATAAAATATATATATATATATATATATATATATATATATATATATATATATATATTAGGTTGGTGCAAAAGTAACTGTGGTTTTAGACCATGAATTTTAAATCATTATTACTAGGCTCAAACATATCTTTATGCATCAAAATAAGAACCATTACAATCAATACATTTTTGCTAATGAGAAATACGTTTGTTTATTCCTGTAGCATAAAAATCCATGCGTTGGGATTCAATGAACTCTTGGAAAGCATTTTCTGTATCCTGCTGCTTGTGGAAGCGTTTTCCCTGCAAAAAGATGTCAAGATGCTTGAAGTAGTGGTAGTCGAGAGGTCAGGTGAATATGGTGAATGAAGCAAAACTTCTTAGCCCAATTCATTCAACTTTTGAAGCGTTGGTTGTACGATGTGTGGTTGGGCCTTGCCATGAAAAAGAATTGGGCCCTTTCTGTTGACCAATGCCAGCTGCAGGCATTGCAGTTTTCAGTGCATCTCATCAATTTGCTGAGCATACTTCTCAGATGTAATGGTTTTGCCAACATTCAGAAAGCTCTAGTAGATCAGACTAGTAGCAGACCACCAAATAGTGACCATGACCTTTTCTGGGTGCAAGTTTGGCTTTGGGAAATGCTTAGGAGCTTTTTCTCAGTCCAGCCACTAAGCTTGTCATTGCTGGTTGTTATATAAAATCCACTTTTCCTCTCACGTCACAATCCAATTGAGAAATGGTTCTTTGTTATTGCGTACAAGAAGAGAAGATGGCACTTCAAAACGATGGTATTTTTGATTTTCAGTCAGCTCATGAGGCACCCACTTATCCAGCTTTTTCACCTTTCCAATTTGCTTCAAATGCTGAACAACCATAGAATGGTCAACGACGTTGAGTTCACGTTGAGTTCTTTGGCGACTTCTCTTGTAGTTGTAAGAGGATCAGCTTAGATGATTGCTTTCAATTGGTCGTTGTCAACTTCCAGTGGCCGGCCACTGTGCTCCCCATCTTCAAGGCTCTCGTCTACTTTGCAAAACTTCTTGAACCACCACTGCACTGTACGTTCGTTAGTAGCTCCTGGACCAAATGCATTGTTGATGTTGCGAGTTGTCTCTGCTGCTTTATGACCCATTTTGAACTCGAATAAGAAAATCGCTTGAATTTGCTTTATGTCTAACATCATTTCCATAGTCTAAAATACACACAGCAAATGATAAGTCATTAGCAAGAAAACATACGAGAAATGTGCATTAAAATGATGTAAAGCATAACCACATTTATTTAAGAATGTATTCCAATATCAAACAGCAAATTTCAACAATGCCAGAACTGCAATTACTTTGCACCAACCTAAATATTATCATATCTAGCTCTCTTTACCAATCAATAAACTGGGCTCCAGTTTTAACTCTATTTTACAAATAAAAACATTGAGTCAAGAGGTTAAAGAGGCCTTGATTAAGGTCACTGAAGCATAGGATATAGTGAAACTTGAATTTGGTCTGACTGACTTCTGAATCCATGCTTTTAGTAGATTAACAAAGACAACAAAAAAATCTGATAAAGAAAATGTCCAAAAAAATATTGCCATAAAGCAGCAATATAATAGCAAGGAAAAGAAGCATTGCATTTTTGGTTAACAGTGTTAAACTTCCTCTTTACAAGGGAATGTCAATGAATATCTAGAAATGAGAATAACATCACTCTAAGTGATGGAGACCTTTAAAACCAAGTTTTTAACCCTTTAAAATGAATGTTGGAGACAACACTTCCTTAAATGAGTAAAATCAGATCCCCTCTAATTGGGATGCAATTAAATAACACTGGATTTTTGATTGGAAGTTCTGGGTTCATGATATTTCTGTGCTTTTCTGGCTCAAGGAATTTATAAGTTGTCAAGAATCTCTGTTTCCTTCCAAATTTTTAAAATTAGAATAATAGCACCCATCCAACAGGTTTGTTTGTAGATTAATGATGCATGTCAAAATCTAACCAACTCCAAGACACAGAAATGAATCCTGCTAGAGGTTCATATGATGATCATGAGCTATGCTGGGTAATGTGGAGAGAGGAGAATAGCACTGAGATACTAGGGAAAGCAGAGTTAATTGGAAAGACACTGATGCTACAGGCAACAAATGCCATGGAAGTGTCTGTTTCCAACCCATGACACAAAGAGGAGAAGAGTATAGGCCTACATCTAATCAGTAGTAAGGAGTTGAACACAACTCTAGGGTTAAGCTTACATGGATAAGGAACTCCACTGGAGACTGTTAAGTAGTTAACTACATATAATGCAACCATGAAGAAAATATGACATCCCGGGTTAAAGGAAGAAATGAAGGCATAGCCTACCAGCCAAGGTAAAGGACCTGTCTTGCTGTGAGCACTAGAGCTTTAAGAAAATAGGCAAATTTCCTCTATAGAAACTTCTTTTTATTAGAACACAGGGCTTCAGTTAAGAAGTGATTTGGCAGTGGCTCACACCTGTAATCCTAGCACTCTGGGAGGCAGAGGCGGGAAGATTGCTTGAGGTCAGGAGTTTGAGACCAGCATGAGCAAGAGAGAGGCCCTGTCTCTACTAAAAGAAAAAAAAAAATAGAAAAATTAGACAGGCGTGGTGGTGCATGCCTGTAGTCCCAGCTACTCAGGAGGCTGAGGCAGGAGGATCTCTTGAGCCCAGGAGTTTGAGGTTGCAGTGATCTATGAGGATGCCACTGCACTCTATCGTGGGGACAGGGTGAGACTGTCTCAAGAAAAAAAATGAAGGGACTATAACATTTTCATGTCTTCAAAAACATCAGACCTAAAATTTACATATTTATATATACACACACATATATATGTAAATTCACAATGCAGAGAGGGACAAAAAATAATGAGATATTCTTATATTCCAATCCTCATGCAAAAGTTCCCCATTCCCCATGAAATTAGTGAACTTATGCAGAACCACTTTTCATAGAACACTTCAGAATAGGCACAGTGAAGAGAAAAATGAAGGTTACTCAGCATATACATCAAAATTGTCTTTTATAAATTATTGAAAACAGTGTGTCCACTTGTGGCATTGCTAATTCATTGGCAACAATATAGCCATCAATTGGAATGCTAATTACATTTTTGTTCTGGGCTGCTGCTGAGAGCTATGATCAAACATACTTTTGCATTGAACAGTTCATGATGCAGTAGTCATTAAAATAGATTTGCTCTTTTTTTCTAGAATATTTATTCAATATATTCCACTGAGTGAGTATTTCTGTAAATAACAGCTACATAGTTTCTTTACATAATTCAATAGCACACAGGCATGAAGACATATTTTTTCAGATTAGATCTTTTATTTTCAGTAATATCTAACGATACTTAGAGCTGCTATTTTGTTTCCCATTTCTTATGAATGCCTCGTGCGTTAGGACCTAGATTTATTTTCTAACCTTTAAAACTGCAAGGTCTATGTAGAAAATAAGTCAGGGAGCGCCATCCCCACTTCACCACAGAGGGGCACAGACGGAGGGATGGGAACACCACTCCCCGAACTTGGCTGCATGTTGGAATCGCCTGTGATGTCTGAGTCTCACTCAAGAAGTTCTAATGTATTCAGTATGGGGTCCAGCTTGGCTATAAGGACTTTTTTGAAATCACAGGTTACTTTAATATGCAGCAAAATATGAGAACCACTGGATGAGAGAGTACACTTGTGTGAAAAGCGTAAAGCCAGTGCAAAGGACAACATAGTCCCTCCTTCTTCCAACCCGTTGCGCTTCCCACCTTCCCTCCCCTCCTTCCCGGAAACATTTAGCATTTATCGAGCACCTATTACATGTCAGAAAGTGCACTAGGTAGTAAAAATACAAGGCAAACAAGACAGTTCCTCTCCACGTGTTTACAATTTAGTTAAGTTCTGGCTCCAGTCTGACTCTGGCCTCACCTGACCAAATATTGCATGTTATGATGGGCCCCAGCCACAGTCACCTCTCAGTCCTCAGGTGACATGCTCTGTACTGCTATAATGACTTTTCACAGGTGGCTGCTGCTCCCATGTCAAGTTACTTCTACTGCTTGATCTCAGTGTAATCCTCATTGCCTTGACTTTCATGCCTGAGTCCAAACTCCTCTGATCATACCATACACCTCACTCTAGTTACTTACATCATAGACGTGTTATGTTCTCACATATTCGATGTTTGTTTTCCAGCTAGACAGAAATCACTAGCAAGGAACTAGTAATCACTGGGGTCCTTAATAAATGCTTAATAAAATACTCATTGAATGAAGAAAATAATTATGCATTTGAGTGAATGTGAGTCTGCTTTTCTTATTTGTTGCTTCATTAAAAAACTACCCTATGTATCTACTCACTTTGGGTTTTGGTTTTTCAGAAAGATTCTTAAAATTCAAACACCATTTAATGTTTGAAAGTTCCCCTTATCCGTGCTTGTTATCATGTCTATCTTATCTTAAGGAATTCTATTTGCAGTACTTGCCTGTTGTATGAAATCATAAATTACCCTGGAGTCCTGAGGGTCCCTCATAGGCAAGGCTGTGTGCTAACTAGGACCTTCAGCCTTTTGGTTAAAAACTTCCCTGGCATCATTTCTACCAGAGATCCCTCTTATACCCAGAGGGAGCTCAGATGCAGGGTTCCCAGGGCATGTACGTAGAGAAACACACCCGTGAACCCTTCATGATATCTACCCAATACTCTGTTTCAGTGATTTATCAGCAAAAAATAAAAAAAAGTTTCCAAAAAAAAAAAAAAAACTACCCTAAAACTCAGTGGCTTAGAACGGTATCCAAGTTACAACCTCTTGTGATTCTGAAGGTTACCTGGGCTCACCAGATTCTACATGATGGCAACTAGGACTGCAGCGATCTGGGGGCTGCACTAGGCTGGAATATTCAAGACGACCCACTCGCATGTCTGGCACCTTGGGAGGGGAGGACTAGAAGGCTGGTTTCAGCTGGCACAGGGGAGCTGCTCAGACCTCTTTTCCCATGTAGTCTCAGATTCTTTCCCTGTCTGCATGGCCCCTGCACCTAGATTCTCTATCAGGTAGTCAGGTTTCTTAAAGCACTTTTTACAGTGCTTGCAAAACAAGCATTCTAAGAGAAGGAATGCAAGCTGCCAGATCTCTTAAAGTCTAGGTGAAAAGCTGGTATGGTACTACCAATATTTCACTGGTCAAAGAAGTTATGGGCACATTCCAGAATCAGTGAGAAAAAATAAAAATAAAAATACAGACCTATCCTCCTTATAGGAAAGTCATAAAGAAGTTGAGAGTGTCCTTAATCCATCACAGAAACTAAGCCCAAAATATATTGCACTTTCTTTTCTTTTCTTTTTTCTTTTCTTTTCTGTTCCTTTCTTTTTAGCTGTAAATAGAGTCTTTTACTTTTATTTTTATTTTATTGTGGTAAGAACACTTAGCATGAGATCTACCCTTTTGGGAGATTTTTAAATGTACAATTCAGTATTGTTAACTATAGACGTAAGGTTGTGCAGATCTCCAGAACTTACTCATCTTGCATAACTGAAACTTTATACCAGTTGATTCACAACTTTCCATATTCTTCCCACTCCCAGCCCCTAGCAACTACCATTCTACTCTTTGATTCTATGAGTTAGACTATTTTTGATACCTCATATAAGTGGAATCACACATTATCTGTTTCTCTGTGACTAGCTTATTTCACTTAGCATAATATCCTCCTGGTTCACCCATGATATTGCATGTTGCAGGATGTCTTTATTTTTTAAGGCTGAGTAATAGTCCATTATATGTATATACCGCATTTTCTTTATCCATTAACCTGTTGATAAACATTTATGTTATTTACATATCTTGGCTATTGTGAATAATGCTGCAATAAACATGGGAGTGCATTTTTATCTCTTTGAGGTCCTGATTTCGATTCCTTTGTATATATAACAAGAACCAGGATGGCTAGATCATATGGTTGTTTTAGTTTTAATTTTTTGAGGAACATCTATATTGTTTTTTATAGCAGCTGCACCATTTTGCATTCCCACCAACACCATAGGAAGGTTTCAATTTTTCTACATCCCATCCAACATGTGGCAAAGGAAATAGTCAACAGAATGAAAAGGCAATCTATGGAATGAGATAAAATATTTGAAAACTGTGTGTGTGATAAGGGTTTAATTTAAAAAACATATTTTAAAAACTCCTACTAATCAATGTCCCAAAAAACCTAGTAACCTGATTTAAAAATGGACTAAGTACTTGAATAAACATTTCTCCAAAGAAACATATAAATGGGACAGGTGTATGAGAAGATGCTTAATGTCACTAATCATTAGGGAAATGCAAATCAAAACCACAGTGAGACAGCACGTTACACCTGTTAGGATGGCTGTTATTCTATAAGCAAAAGGCAACAAGCATTGATGAGGATGTGGTGAAATTAGAACTCTCTATTGTCTTCAAAACCACCTAAATGTGACTCAGACCTCTTGTTCTGCTAGGCTGCTGTAATGTTAATATCAGCCATTCTTGAGGATTCCTTTACAAGGGTTTCGTGTAGCTGTGAGGCACTGGGGTGCTTTCTGCTCAGCAGTCCTCAGTCCTCACTGCTTACAGAGAGCATCCATTATGGCTGCAAGCCTGGTCCTTTCAGGGGCAGCTATTTTACAGCCAGTGTGCCAGAAGGTATGGGGTACTATGTATGAGTGGACATGCCTTCATAAGTTCACCCAGTCATTCTGTACTAAGATATTCCCCTTTCCTTGGTTTAGCTCAAGTAGAGGAATTTACCTTTGCCTTGTGAGAGGAGGAATGAATATCTCTAACTCCTTATCAGTAACTTCATTACATCTTCTTTGGTTTGTTTTAAGACTAGGGCTAGGTTTTTCTGTTCTGTGATAGGTCTCCTTTGGCTAGCTTAGCCTCTCCCTCTTTGGTCCCTGCTATTTAACTTTTTATTTTGAAATAATTTCAGAAAATTTTTAAGAAGAGTGCAAAGAATTCCCATACACCTTTGTCAAGATTCTCTAAATGTTCAGATTTGCTCCATATCTATCTTTATGTCATCAGTGTTATACAATTCACATCACTTTGTGCAGAACAGTCTGTTTCTTTATGTGGTACAATTCAGTGTGTATTTCCTACAAACAAGAATATTTCCTTACATAACCACACAATAATAACTAAAATCAGGGAATTAATGATACATATTCAGAGTTTTTTAACTTTCCCAATATTATCCTTTACAATGAAAGAAAACACACAATGCATTGCATTCAGGCATCGTATCTCTTTATTCTCCTTTATTCCAAAACATTTCCTCCATCTTTCTTTATCTTTAATGGCATTGGCATATTTAAAGAGTACTAGATTGATATTTGGTAGAATGACCATCAATTTAGGTTTGTCTGATGTTTCCTCACGATTTAATTCATGTTATTCAATTTGACAGGAATCCCACACAATTTACGTTCTCAGTTCATCCTATCAGGAAGAATTACCGATGACGTTAGCTTTGATCAGTTTGGGGTTGCATTGTAAGTTACTGTTTTTTGTGTAATTAATAAATATCTTATGTAATTAAACACTTTGAAACAAGATAACTATCCCATTTCTCATTGCACTTTCACTCTTTAACATCTGTTGTTTTAGGCCCGAATCAATTATTATTATATTATGATGGTTGCCAAATGGCGGTTCCTCTTTTTCTTTCCTTCCAACTGTGTCGGTTCACAGTATTGGGATGTGAACCAGATACTGAGTGCTATGTCTAAGTAGAGAAGTTAGAAGAAAGATAAGTAGGCCCAAGAGACATTTTCTCAAGCTTCTAATGAACAGCTCATTTTCACGACTTTCTTATAAACAGGGCTGATAGATTCTTGAGTCAAATCTTCACATATGTTCTATATTTTTATCTGGTAGTGGGTATATGGCTGTATATATATATATATGTGTGTATGTGTGTCTGTGTGTGTACATGTGCACATATATATATAATTTTATAGTGCTTAATATTTTACGCTTTACTATATGTAAATTATACCTCAATAATTAAAAAGAGCCACAGAGCAAAAAAAATAAATAAATAAGAAAGATCTAATTTAGCTGCTGAGTTACATAGCATTGTATATGGCTTTAAACATGGCATAAAACTTTAAAAAATATGCTCTACCCTGAGTAAAGAGATATAGCTAATACGGGTATCATTAAATATAAAATCAGGACAGTGGCTCTGTAACATGTAATGGTAACTTAAGATTTAATTATTTTCAGATAAAGAAATTAAAGCCAATGTTTTTCAAAAAGTCTTTTTTGAAAACAAAAATTTCTTTTTCTGAAAAAAATTATTTTTTTCTTATATAATGTTTATAAGCTCAAATATTTTGCATATGATATAAATATTTTTAAAATAAGATAATTAGAATTTTGCCTAAAATGGAGATTCACCCCTGGATTTCTTTTTTTCTTTATTTCAGCGTATTATGGGGGTACAGATGTTTAGGTTACGTATGTTGCCCTTGCCCCCCTGTCCCCCCAGTTCCAAGTTTCAAGTATGTCGAGTACATGTGGTGCTTGTCTTTCCATTCTTGGGATACTTCACTTAGTAGAATGCGTTCCAGCTGTATCCAGGAGTATACAAGAGGTGCTATATCATCATTGTTTCTTAAAGCTGAATAGTACTCCATGGTATACATATGCCACATTTTATTAATCCACTCATGTATTGATGGACACTTGGGTTGTTTCCACATCTTTGCAATTGTGAATTGTGCTGCTATAAACATTCGGGTGCAGGTGTCTTTCTTATAGAGCATTATTTGCTCTTTTGAGTAGATGCCCAGTAATGGGATTGCTGGATCGAATGGTACTTCTAATTGTATCTCTTTAAGGTGTCTCCATATTGCTTTCCACAGAGGTTGCACTAGTTTGCAGTCCCATAGGCAGTGCATGATTGTTCCTATCTCTTCGCATCCACGCCAGTATTTATTGTTTTGGGACTTTTTGATAAAGGCCCATCTCACTGGAGATAAGTGATATCTCATTGCGGTTTTAATTTGCATTTCCCTAATGATTAGAGATGTTGAGCATTTCTTCATATGTTTTTTGGCCATTATTCTGTCTTCTTTTGAAAAGTTTCTGTTCATGTCCTTTGCCCACTTTTTGATAGGGTTGTTTGATTCTTTCTTGTTGATTTTCCTGAGTTCTAAGTAGATTCTAGTTATCAGCCCTTTATCAGATTTGTAGCATGCAAAAATTTTCTCCTGTTCTCTAGGTTGTCTGTTTCCTCTTGTGACAGTTTCTTTGGCTGTACAGAAGCTTTTTAATTTGATCAGGTAGCATTTATTTATTTTGGCTGTTGCTATGATTGCCTTTGGGGTCTTCTTCATAAATTCTTTGCCTAGGCCAATGTCTAGAAGAATATTTCCAACATCTTCCTCTAGAATTCTAATAGTTGCACTCCTCAGGTTTAAGTCTGTTACCCAGCGTGAGTTGATTTTTGTGAGAGGTGAAAGGTGTGGATCCTGATTTAGTCTTCTATATGTGGCTATCCAGTTTTCCCAGCACCATTTATTGAATAAGGATTCTTTCCCCCAGTGTATGTTTTTGTCTGCTTTGTCAAAGATTAGGTGGCTATATGAGGATGGTTTTATATCCGGGTTCTCAGTTCTGTTCCACTGGTCAATGGCTCTATTTTTGTGCCAGTACCAAGCTGTTTTGATTACTACAGCCTTATAATAAAGTTTGAAGTCTGGTCAGTTGATACCTCACATTTTGTTTTTGTTGCTTAGAATTGTTTTTGCTATGTGGCATCTTCTCTGGTTCCATACGAAGCATACAATTAATTTTTCTACATCTGCGAAGAATGATGTTGGTATTTTAATAGGGATTGCATTGAATCTGTAAATCACTTTGGGTAGTATAGATCTCTTAACAATGTTGATTCTGCCAACCCATGAGCATGGTATAGTTTTCCACCTGTTTATGTCCTCTGCTATTTCCTTCCTCAATGTTTCATAGTTCTGCCTGTAGAGGTCTTTACCTCCTTAGTTAAATATATTCCTAGATAGTTTATTTTCTTTGTTGCTATTGTGAAGGGAATTGAGTCTTTGATTTGGTTCTCGTTGTGACTGCTGTTGGCATATATGAAAGCCTCTGATTTGTGTGTATTGATTTTATATCCTGAGACTTTACTGAATTCATTTCTCAATTCCAGGAGCCTCTTGATTGATTCCATGGGGTTTTCT
>RJWJ010032614.1:0-18427 GCA_004363605.1 Indri indri
TCTGAAAGATTTTCTCTTTGCTTTTCACCAATTCTCTGTGATGTGTCAAGCAGTGTGTTGCTTTGTATTAATCCTGCATGGTGTTCTCTGTGTTTCCTCAATCTGTGGTCTATTATCTTTCATTGATTTTAGAAATTCTCAGTCAATGCCTCTTTAGACATTTCTTCTGTGTGTTTCTCTCTCTTATCTTTTCCTGGCACTCCAATCCTTGCATGTTAAACCATCTAATATTTTATCACTGCTCTTGGATGCTCCTTTTTTTTTTCCCCCTCACTCTTGTCTCTGTGTTTCAGTTTAGATAATTTTTATTGTCTTATCTTCAAGTTGTCTGATCTATTCTTCTGCTGTGTCCATTCTGGTGATGAGCCCATCAAATAAATTCTTCATCATTGATATCATGTTTTTCCTTTATAGCATTCCCATTTGACTCTTCAAAATACTCTTTATTCTTCTGAAATTTCCCACAGTTTCATGTTTGTTGTGCATCTTTTCTTTTTCTTTTTTTTCTTGAGACAGAGTCTTGCTCTGTTGCCCTGGGTAGAGTGCAGTGGCATCATCATGGCTCACTGCAACCTCAAACTCCTGAGCTCAAGCAATCCTCCCGCCTTGGCCTCCCAGAGTGCTCGGATTACAGGTGTGAGCCACTGTGCCTGGTCTGTTGTGCATCTTTTCTACTAGATCTTTTAACAATTGAATCATAGTTATTTTAAAACTGTCTAATATTTTCATCTGGGCCATTTCTAGGTATGATTCTGTTGACTTCCTTATCCTTTGAAATAAGTAATTTCTTCTTGATTTTTTCAGTCATATCATCTGTTTGATTGAATTCCAGATTTTGTATAAAAGAACAGTAGAAACTGATTTAAATAGTATTTTCACCCAGAAATGGACATGCATATTTTTATGTCAGGTAAACACTCAGAATCTTAAGGAAGAATTGATTAATTTTTTTCAGAAATGTGATATATGGAGTATAAGATAAGAACTTTGAGCAATGTTAAATATTAAATAAATATTAATAAATATTTAATTTAGGAACAAATATTCCTAAAATATTTCATTATGTTGAATATTTTAGACCACATGATTGAGATCATGCAGTAATTTGTCTTTCTGTGCCTGGCTTATTTCACTTAACATAATAATGTCCTCCAGGTTCATCCATTTTGTTGCAAATGACAGGATTTCCTTCTTTTTTATGGATGAATAGTACTCCATTGTGTGTATATGTCCCATTTTCTTTATCTATTCATCCATGATGAACACTTAGGTTGATTCCATATCTTGGCTATTACGAATAAAGCTGCAGGGAGCATGAGAGTGTAGATGTCTCTTTAACATACTTATTTCATTTCCTCTGAATACATTCCTGGTAGTGGCATTGCTGGATCATATGGTAGTTATATTTTTACTTTTTTTGAGGAACTTCCATACTGTTTTCCATAATGGCTATATTAATTTACTTTTCTACCAACTGTATGTGAAGGTTCCTTCTTCTCCATACCCTTGCCAACACTTGTTATCTTTTGTCTTTTTGATAATAGCCATTCTAACAGGTGTGAGGTGATATTTCCTTGTGGTTTTGATTTGAATTTCCCTGATGATTAGTGATGTTGAGCCCCTTCCCAGGTATCTTCTGGCCATTTGCATGTGTTCTTTGAAGAAATGCCAATTCAGGTCTTTTGCCCATTTTTTAATAAGAATTTTTTTTTGAGTTCCTTATATATTTTAGATATTGACCCCTTATCAGATGTATAGTTTGCAAATATTTTCTCCCATTCTGTAGGTTGTCTCTTCATTTTGTTGATTGTTTCCTTTGCTGTGCAAAAGCTTTTTGTCTATTTTTGCTTTTGTTGCCTGTGCTTTTGGGGTCATGCCCCCAAAAATCATTGTCCAGATCAATGTCATGGAGCTTTTCCTCTATGTTTTATTTCAGTAGTTTCATAGTGTTGGATCTTACATTTAAGTTTTTCATCCATTTTTAGTTGATTTTTATGTATAGGGTGAGAATAAGGATCTAATTTCATTCTTCTGCATATGGATATCCAGTTTTCCCAGTACCATTTATTGAAGAGACTGTTCTTTCCCCATTGTGTGTTCCTGGCACCTTTGGTGAAAATCAGTTGGCTATAAAAGTATGGATTTATTTCTGGGTACTTTATTCTGTTCCATTGGTCCATGTGTCTGTTTTTAGGCCAGTATCATCCTATTTTGGTTACTATAGCTTTGTAGTATATTTTGAAGTTATTGGAATAATGGCTTCAGCTTTGTTTTTTGTTTACTCAAGATTGCTTTGGCTATTTGGTACCTTCTGTGGCTCCGTACAAATTTTAGGATTGTTTTTTCAATTTCTGTGAAGAATGTCATTGATATTTTGATGGGTATTGCACTGAATCTGTAGATGGCTTTGGATAGTATGGACATTAACAATATTAATTCTCCCAATCCATTAACATTGAATAAGTTTCCATTTATTTGTGTCTTTTTCAATTTCTTTCATCAGTGTTTTATAGTTTTCAGTGTAGAGCTCTTTCACCTCCTTGGTTAAATTTATTTCTAAGCATTTTATTTTTTGGTAGCTATTGTAAATAGGATTGTTTTCTTGATTTCTTCTTCAGATCATTCACTGTTAGTGTATAGAAACATTACTGTTTTTTTCCAACAAATGATTTTTAACTTAGACAGATTTATACTGCGTTTGATCTCCTTTCCAACAAAAATAATGCTGATAGAAAATTTAGGAATCAATGCTCTTTTTTTCTAAGATAGAAAGGAATAATAAATAACCTGGCATTAAGGTGTCATATGGGCTAGAGAAAAGAGATGTTGGAGACAAGTAGATCAGAGAGGATGATAAACAGAGAGAAATGCTAAGAAACCAAACATTGAACGTGAAGTGAGAAAGTATTACTTCCAAGAGGGGAACCTGATCTGGAGAAAAAAGAGGATATTTCTTTTAAAGCCAAAGACATGAACTGTTTGTCTCAAATTAGGATAGCAAAGGTCTGAGTTGCTGACTGGTGATATCTTGGCTCTTTGTTAGGCAAGCACTGGGCAGGCTGAGGTGAGATGCTGCAAACATGGGACATGGTGTCCCCTGCTTGTGTTGTATGTGTGGCATGCCCAAATTGAGGTTATGTTGCCTATCTGGCCTGTCTTGGTGTCCACAGGCTAGGTAGCCAGACCAGGGCCTGAACTGAGGTATCTGAGCAAGTGATGGAGAGGAGAGGTTCAAAAGGCTTTTCTGAAAGTGAGTCCATGAGACTTGTGATGGAATTGATGTGGGATCTGAGGAAGAGAGACGAGTAAGAATTGATGCTAGCTTGAGCACTGGATCAACACTGACACATACGACGTGGAATTTAATAATCGCTAAACTAAGATCAAAATTATGGAAGACATTACATTGAAAGGAAAACTCCAAGAAAACTTTAAGTAATACATTATTAGTTGATATATGAGTGGGGATTGACCAAGGAGATAATTAAACATTTAAAATGCTGGAATATATCCTTTGGATATGTTGTTTGTATGTAGCGTACTTGGAGAAAGAATTTCATCTTGTTAGGTTTTATTTTAAATATATAATAGCTCTTTTATCAGTGAGTTAGGGAAGTTCTATGTGTTAGCTTAATAGTAAAATATTTAAATTTGAAATTATTTGTATTTGAAATTATTAGTATGCAATCTGTATTAGTACAAATCAAGTACTTTCAGTGAATTTCTGAAAATAAACATAACCAAATAGTGTATCATTTTACTGTCTTATAAACCACCTGAACATCAATTAACCATCTAACAATAATAGTAACTAACAGTTTTGTGCTTAGGTACTGTTCTAAGTGCTACACAATCTGGTAACCTATTTAACCCTATGAAGCACATTCAATTAGTCCTCCCGTTTACTGATGAGAAAACCAAGTTGCTGGGAAATTAACTTGCTGAAGTCACGCACTTAGGAAGTGATGAAAACCTATGTTTGATTCTAGGAAGTCTGATCCCAGAGCTTAAACACTTAGCCATTAGTCTCTACTGTCTACATATTGTGTATTTACACACACACACACACACACACACACACACACTTATAAACAAAGCACTGTGAGATGTGTAGAAAGAACATGTGTTCTTGCTGTTAGGGAACTTACAATGTGGTTGGGAAAACAGAATATTTATGTGTAAAAAGATAATAGAAGACAGTGGATAGAAAATGACGGATGGCAGAGACAGTCACTCCACAGAGGTTGTGGAGCACAGGGCAGGGGTAGGTTACAGGACAGAGGGTCTCAAACTTATGGATAGGACCCGCTTGTATGATCTGGTTTCTGTCCACCTCTCTGAACTTATCTCCTTGACAGTCACCAAATTCTAGCCACGCTAACCTTTCTGTTCCTGAAAATACCATGCGTGTTCCTGTCTCAGGGCCTTTACATTTGTTGTCTCTCTGCTGCAATGATCTTTCTGCAAATCTTGGCAAGGCTGGCTCCATTATCATTGAGAACTCAAATCAGATGGACCCTCCTTAAAGAGAACTTCCTTGACCACCCGATTGGAAATCGTGCTCCATGATTACCCCAGTCCACCAGCCTATCTAATTTTATTTATGACACTTATCTTTACATGAAATTATCTATTTGCTAACCTGCTTATTGTCTGTGTCTCCTCACTAGAACAAAAGCTTTATGAGTAAGGATTTATCGCATCTGTTCTCTTCTCATCTTTTTCACTTCTTCCTTGAATAGTTTCTGAAGTTTCTATTTCACCTACAAAATCTGAGTTGAAGGCTATGAGGAAATGTCTCTCTTTGAGCTGTTTCGAGGCTTTTGGCCTATTCATTTGTACACAAGAGGATATTTTTAAGTAGTTTTTTTTTTCCTTCATAAGTTTAACATATGGATGGCTCTGAGTATCAATGAACCCAACCACGTTTGAGTAATAGAAAAGGCTGGTTCTTTGTAGTTGGTTTCACTTGACACATTCCTCTATTTTATAGGCCAGCCGATGGCATTTCCTTTACACTCTTCTGTGCATGTATTTATCAGCCATCCCTGGCTTTTCTTGTTGCTTGAAAATTGATCAAATGACTTTTTTGTTTCTTTATGAACAGATGAACACAAGCAGCTTTCAAAAACACTCCAAGGAAACAGTGAGCTGTAGGAAAGATTTTATTCTTCATTTATGGTATACTTTGGTAATTAAGGAGTCAATTCGTTGGCTAAGTGCTGAAAGCAAAATGATGAATTTCATGCAGGATAAAGATGTGAACTACAGAATACTTTCAACTCTGTTTAAAAATCTAATTAACATTAATTTTGCTTCATTAATTTGCCCTGTGAAATAAATATATTCCTAACTATATACAAATGATATTTAATCTTCCTAATACAGGTCTAGCATATTCATTTCAGTCCTATTCATAGGATATGATTTGAAATGGCAAAGTAAGTTATGGTTACATTGAAATAATATTGGCTTCCAATTATGAAGTGATTTTTATGTAAAACTAGTTTATTAACTATCACATCATAATTAATTAAAATATTCTATTTTACTTTTACATAGAGTTCCTGTTTTTAAAGTACTTTTGTGTGTGTGTGTGTGTGTGTGTGTGTGTATCAGTGAATTCCCATCATATCCTATGATACAGGCAGAACAATTAATAATTATTTATCCCCATTGATGGGGATATTCAACCCCACTGATGGAGGTTCAGTGAGGTTTAAAAGCCAGCCCTGTGCATCGGTCCTCAACCTTTTTGGCACCAGGGATGGGTTTCATGGAAGACAATTTTTCCACGGATGGGGTGGGGAGCGGACCTCAGACAGTGATGCCAGCAATAGGGAGCGGCCGTAAACACAGATGAAGCTTTGCTGCTTGCCTGTTCACCTCCTGTTGTGCACACTACCCCTATTCCTAAGTTTCATGGAAGACAATTTTTCTAAGGGGAGGAGGCAGCGGGTGGTGGGCAGGTGGCAGTGGAACTCTGTGGCCCCATCCCTCCTAACAGGCCACGGATTGGCACTGGTCTGCAGCCCAGGGGTTGGGCACCACAGATGTAAGGATAGCAGATCTTAAAGACTGATTTCTGATCTTGTTAACATTAGGTTCTAATTACAAGGAATACTTTTATTAGTTCCGTAGGGCTGCCATACCAAGGGGGCCACACACTAAGTGGCTTGAACAACAGGGATTTATTTTTTCACAGTTCTGGAGGTTAGAAGTCCGAGATCAAGGTGTCAGCAGGAGGCAATCACCCTGTTCCTGTCTCTCAGGGATCACCGACCTCATTTTGTGCAATCCAATGTCTTACAATCCATTGTTTCCTATATTAAAGTACATTTTTTAGTTGTCCAGGATTGGAGGGTAAATCTGGTTCCTCTTGTTCCATCTTAACCAGAACTTGGAAACCATTAAAATCAAGGACTAGAATGCTATAGACAGTACATTCTCATTTTTTTATTAAAAAGAAATATACCAAAACATACTAAAATCTTATCCAAAATATATGTATCAGTATATCAAAAATGTACCACATATGCTAACAGCCATTTAAAATTACTAGAAGGATATAAACCAGACCATTTTTAGAAGCTTATCCCTTTCTCTGGGGACTGGATTGGGCAGGTAGAAGGGAGCAGGAAAATGGCAAGGAGACCCTTTCATGTTGTATTCCGCAGATTTCTGAGTTGCTTGAATTAATCTAAACAAGCATTAATTATAGTTTGTCATTAAAAATAAAACCAAATATTAAAAATTATAATCTTCCTAGTGGTCACGATTTTTAAAAATTTAAGTGGCATGGCAAGTAACTGATGCACACTTAGAAAATGCTTAGTGTTTATTATTTCTACCGTCTCGGACAGCTACATTCTTGTTTAATCTTTTGGTATTTAAATGTTTTCAATGTAGTCATGTAATTATTATTGAAGTTTCCCCAATTTCTTATGTTAACAATGGTTCATGTCAAGGGTCTTTGGAGTTTGCATTCATTTTAGGTTTGGTCGTGTTTCTTTTCTCTTAAAATAAAACACATCAGTCATTTTAATCACCTCTGATAATGTTTACAAATACTGCCTTGGCCTGTCTTCTGGTTTGGAAATTTTTTCAAGGGTGAATGGATATTTATCTGGTGTTCTGTGAGTAACCTGTCCTTGTGCCACTTTTCCAGTGTGGTGGGAAGGGAACAGCTGTCATCTGTCCTGAGAACTCAGCACTGTGTCTGGCACTGTGGGAATTTACCCAGGCTGCTTTGGGGGAAGACATCAGACACTTCATGATAATTGTAACTGTAAACTAGAAAGACACTGGGACTGGAGGAATTAAAGGGAAACATGATAAGGGATTAAGAATTTACAATAATTTTCGGAGCAAGGGTGACTTAAACACTTTTTTCAAAGTTAGCTTTATTTTTTATTATATTCTAAACCATAAGAGAAGATTTTCTAATAAGGATTCTACAAGGAACTTATAAACCTGGATAATGTTTTAACAAAGTTACTGAAAATAATAATGAAAGCAATTACCGAGAATTTTAAAAATGAGAACTGTATTTCTTTGAGTTGAAGGAAAGCTGCACATAAGACAATACATCCCATCATTTGGAAGCTTGTGTCCTTAGATAACAGCCATTGCCAAATGAGTGGTGGGAAATCGTGGTATATATGCCATACAATCATAGGTACATAAATTAATAGATTTTCTTAACCATAAAAATAAGGTTAAAAGATTAAAATGTAGCCTTCATGTGTCTATGTAAAAAAGAGGCAGACGAAATCCCCAACACTAAGAAAAACTTAGTCTTTGACCAATGACTACAAATGCTAATATATGCACGTATAATCTAGATTGGATATTAAATAACAACAATAAACATTTTTGCTTTCGTATTTTGCTTGACCTTTGGAATACAAAGTGATGGAGGAAGCTACTTAGTATATGGCTTACTTCTGGTTAGAAGAACACTAGAACCACCTAGTGGATTTTTTATTTATTGCACAATTCTTACATTTTTCTATTGCTAAACTGTAATTGCTGTGATAAGCCCTAAAGTGAAATCAGTAGTTATGATCTCCTTGTGGGTTATAACAGAGATAGTAATTGTTACTCTTCAATAGAAAAAGCTGTCCCTGAGTCCTTGAAGGCAAGTCCCTGCCCACCAAATACTCACTAACTAACACACTGCTGCATTTAGAAGCACAGCCAGAGTTAAACATTTGGCTGTTGAAATATACAGGACACCTGGAGCTTTAAGTTTTCCATGAAAGTCAGTGAGCAAGGTAAACTGCAGTAAGTCATCTGCATTCACAGCAGAGTCATTCATCACTCCAGTGAACAAGAGAAGAGAACTGTGCAGAGCACAGCCGAGGGGTTACACTACAGCTTGACCTGTGTACAGATCCAAGTGTACACAAACTGGAGATTATAATCAATTTTGCTTTGGGAACAAAGTAGCTCATATGGTTATAACATGTCTGGG
This sequence comes from Indri indri, assembly GCA_004363605.1. Lineage (NCBI taxonomy): Eukaryota > Metazoa > Chordata > Mammalia > Primates > Indriidae > Indri > Indri indri. The sequence continues at coordinate 8,477 of RJWJ010032614.1, forward strand.
CCATTCTGCATCCATCACACCCCTGAGCCAGCTGGGCCTGTGTGTCTTGGTGGTGACGACAGATGTCACATATATTATATTCGAATTTGGGTCAGAGAAATAACAAATATTCTGGGAAAGGATACTTCAGTGAAATGCAAAAGGTTAGAAAAGATCAACTTTTAGTAAATCCTGGTGCTAGGTCAAAGGTTAATTCCTTTTAACTATGGTTTATTGTGCAGCCAAAGAAAAAAAGTGAGGATCTAACGGGAGTGGAAGCTTGTGTTACTCTAACAAATAACAAGTATGGGTGGGTAGTTCGTCCAGCAGATGGTAGGCTTTGGGCTCCGAGGTTGGTGCTTTTCAGCCGGCACCACGTGTGAAGGGCACGTGGATGGGCTGGGCTCTCCCAAGGCTGCGCGTCTTGGGCTGGCTGCCAACAGAAGGACCACGTGGTGGCTACAACTGCTCCTCTCCTAGTTTACTAACAATTCCCATTCGATTCTCTCCTCCCACAGTGTGAAGGAGGCCAGGTGGACACTCTCTGAGGCTTGAAATTTCACACTGCAGTTTTTAAGAGAGTGATGACCTAACTTTAAAGGCCAAGATATGAGTAATTTCCGTTCACAAGAATGAAGCCCAATCTCTCTTCTTTTTGGAATGTCCAGCAAAATGCTAAGTAATATGTGAGTAGAAGAAGAGGAAAGGAAGAAAAGGAACAGAGAGGAGAGTAAGAGGAAGAAAAGAAATGGAAAAGGCAGGAAAAGATGATGCAGACGAACGACCACAACAACGACAAACAGAACGGACTGCAGAGAGGGGAGGGTGGAGCTAAGGACTTCAAGAAATAAAATTAAAAAAAATTTAAAAACATTTTATTTTATTGTGGTAAGAACACTTTTTTTCTTTTTCTTTTTTATTTCAGCATATGTTATGCTGGGTACAAATGTTTAGGTTACATATATTGCCTTTGCCCCACCTGAGTCAGAGCTTCAAGCGTGTCCATCCCCCAGACGGTGCTCACCGTACCCATTAGGTGTGTATATGCCCATCCCCTCCTCCCCTCTCCCAGCTGCCCGACACCTGATGAATGTTATTACTATATGTGCACATAAGTGTTATCGGTTAATACCAGTTTGATGGTGAGTACATATGGTGCTTGTTTTTCCATTCTTGGGATACTTCAATTAGTAGAATGGGCTCCAGCTCTATCCAGGGTAACACGAGAGGTGCCAGATTGTTTTTTTTTTGGCTGAGTAGAACTCCCTGGTATACATATACCACATTTTATTAATCCACTCATGCATCGATGGGCACTTGGGCTGTTTCCACATCTTTGCAATTGTGAATCATGCTGGTATAAACATTTGAGTGCAGATGTCTTTTTTATAGAATGTCTTTTAACATGAGATTTATCCTCTTAAAAATTTTGTGTACAATACATTATAATTAGCTATAGGCACAATGTTGTACAGCGGATCTCTAGAATTTATTCCTCTTACATAATTGAGACTTCATGTCTGTTGATTAACAATTTCCCATTCCCCTGCCCTCCAGGGGTGGAGAATCTGCAGCCTTAAGGTCACATATGGCCCTCCAGATCCCCAAGTGTGGCCCCTCAACTGAATCCACACTTCATAGAACAAATACCTTTATTTCTGTGAAGTTTGGATTCAGTCAAAAGGCCACACTCAAGGATCCAGAAGGCCACGTGTGGGCCCAAGGCCACAGGTTCCCCACGCCTACCTGGACCTGCTAACCACCATTCTACTTTCTGATTCCATGAGTTTGACTATTTTAGATACCTCATAAAGGTGGAATCATGCAGTCCTTTTGTGACTGGCTTATTTCACGTAGCTTAATGCCTTCGAAGTTCATCCACGTGATTACATATGGCAAAATTTCCTTCTTTTTAAAGGCTGAATAATATTCCATGGTACGTATCCACAGCACAATTTCTTTATCCATTCATCCATCGATGGACATTTAGGTTGCTGCCACATCTTGGTTTTTGTGGATAGTGTTGCAATGAACAGTGGGAGCCTCGTATCTCTTTGAGATCCTGCTTTTGATTATTTTGGATAAATACCCAGAAGTGGGATTGCTGGATCATACGGTAGTTCTATTTTTTCAGCATTTTTAATTTGTTTAGCTTTATTGAGATATAATCGACAAATGAAAATTATATATATTTGTAGTATACAATGTGCTGATCTGATATACATTGTGAAATGATTACCATGATCAAGTTAATTAACACATCTGTCATATCACATAATTACCATTTTTGTGTGTGTGGTGAGATCATATAAGATCCACTCTCTTAGCAAATTTCAAGTATACAAACCAGTATCGTTAACTGTAGTCATTGTGCTGTATTAATATTAGATCCCTGGAAACACTTTTCTACTTTGTTCCTAAGAGTTCAACTTTTTTCGATTCCACATATGAGTAAGATCATATAGTATTTGTCTTTCTGCCTCTGGCTTATTTTCCTAAGCGTAATATCCTTCAGATTCATCTATGTTGTTGCAAATGGCAGGATTTCCTTCTTTTTTAAGGCTGAATCATATTTCCATTGTTTATATACACATTTTCTTTATCTATTTAACCTGTTATCCACAGGTTATTTCCATATCTTGACTATTGTGAATAATGCTGCAATGAACATGGGGTGCAAGTGTCTCTCGGAGATGCTGACTTCATTTCCTTTGTATATATACCGAGAAGTGGGATTGCTTTGTCATACGGTAGCTCTATTTCTAACTTTTTGACGAACCACCCCACTGTTTTCCATAGCAGTCTTACCATTTTGCATTCCCACAAACAGTATACAAGGGTCCCAGTTTCTCCATATCCTTGCCAACACTTGTCTTTTTCTCCTCCTGCTTTTTGTCAGTTATACCCCAGCTCCCCTGAGTTTGAGATATAATTGATAAAGATTGTACATATTTATGGTTTACAACATGATGTTTGATATATGCATGCACTGTGAAAAGACTAAATCAAGCCAATTGACATATTCATCACTTCACATACTTTTGTGTGTGTGTGATGAGAACATTGGCTACTTGATAACAGTTATCCTAATAGGTGTGAGGTGATATCTCACTGTGGTTTTGATTTGCATTTCCCTGATGATTAGTGACATTGAGTATCCTTTCATATACCTGTTGGTCATTCATATGTCTTCTTTGGAGAAATGTCTAGTCAAGTCTTTAGCCCAAGTTTAATTGGGTTATTAGCATTTTTGCTAGTATTTTGAGTTGTAAGAGTTCCTTACATATTTTGGAGATTAACGCCTTCTCTGTTATACAGTTTACTAATACTTTCTCTGGTTTTATAGGTTGCTTTTTCACTCGGTTGATTGTTTGCTGTGCAGAAGCTTTTTAGTTGGATATAGTCCCACTTACATATTTTTGCTTTTGTTGCTATGCTCTTAGTGTCCTTAGAAATCGTTGCTAAGACCACTGCCATGAAGCTTTTCCCCTATGTTTCTTCTGGTGTTTTTACAGTTTCAGGTCTTACATTTAAGTCTTTAATCCATTTTGAGTTGATTTTTGTGTATAATGTAAGATATGGATCCAAATTCGTATAGAGAGCCAGTTTTCCCAATACCATTTGTTAAAGAGATTATCTTTTGCCATTGTATATTCTTGGCACCCTTGTCAAAGATCAATTGAGCATACATGTATGCATTGTTTCTGGGCTCTTTATTCTTTTCCATTGGTCTATAATCTGTCTTTATGCCAGTATCATACTGTTTTAATTATTATTGCTCTGTAATATATATATATATATATTTCATATATATATTATGGGGGTACAAACATTTTGGTTACATGTTATGACTTTGCGACACCCAAACCATGATTTGAGGTGTGCCCTTTCCCCCCTACAATGCTCACTGCATCCATTAGTTGTGAGTTTACTCACCCCCTACCTCCAAATCCCTGAAGAATATTACTACCATGTGAGCACCTTAGTGTTGATCAGTTAGTGCCAATTTGATGGCGAGTACATGTGGAGCCTATTCTTCCATTCTTGTGATACCTCACATCCGAGGATGGGTTCAAGCTCTATCCAGGAAAATATAAGAGGTGCTAGATCACCGTCATTTCTTATAATGAGTAATATTCCATTGTATACATATACCACATTTTATTAATCCACTCATGGATTGACGGGCACTTGGGTTGTTTCCACATCCTTGCAGTAGTGAATATATTTTCAAATCAGCAAGTGTGATGCCTTTAGCTTTGTTCTTCCTTACAATTGTTTTAGCTATTCAGGGTTTTTTGTGTTTTCACATAAATTTTAGAATTGTTTTTGTCTATTTCTGTAAAAAAGGTCATTAAGATTTTAATGGGCATTGCATTAAATTTGTAGGTCACCTTGGGTAGTATGGGCATTTTAATAGTATTAAGTCTTCTAATCCACAAACCAGGATGAAGTGCTTCTGTATAAAGAACATCAGTTCTCAAGATTGGCTGCTGGACTTTTTGGAGCCCAAGAAGATAATAATGAGAGACTTTTAGCTATGTTTAATATTTTAAAGCCTGTTATTCTGTTAGCACTTACAGGAATTTGAAATTATGTATTTATTTTTACACCTGTTTGTTTCATGGCTCCATGAAGGTAGGGCCAAGTCTCCTTTACTCACCACAGAACAACCAGCACCACCGTTGTGTGGTAGAGCCTGGTGGTTTGAACTGCAGGCATGTCCAGACCTCCTGGGTTCCCAGCCTGCTGCAACCAGTTACTGACCTACCAAACATTCCATGATCCATTTTGTGTTGCTGCTTTCCATTACAGAGGCTTGAAAAAAAATTAAATTTTACTTTCCCAGTCTTTCTTGTTGCCAGGCACAGCCGTATGACACAGAGTTGGCCAACAAGAGGTAAGTAGAAAGCTGGTGAGGGACTCTGGCAAGGCTTTGACTTCCTGCTGAAAAAGACAAAAGCAGATGACAGATGACACTACCTTTTCTCTCTTCTTAAATTGTGGATGTGATGCTTGGATTCTGGGCAGCCATTCTGTGCTCATGAGGAGAGCATGTGGTCAGTCAACTCTCAGAGATGCTAGCCCCGACATCATGAAGCCATGGAACCAACACTAGGAACAAATTACCTCCCAGCTGATTGTTATATGTGAGAAATATTAATTAATGTCTCTTTGTTTCAGCCACTGTAAATTGGACTTTCTGTTACTTTTAGGCAAAAGCATTCCTATTACAGCAGTTATGTGACTTTGAGCAAGCTACTTTACTCTGTTTTCAATGTCCTCATTTGAAAATGGGGATTATAGCTATATCTTCCTCATAGAGTTGTTGCAAAGATTAAATGAGATGCTATATGTAGAGAGCATAGAGTAAGCACTACCTAAAGGTGAATAATTATTTTTATTACTATTTTGATGATGGGCTCTCAATAAATCTTGGCTGAGTGAGTAGAGTAGAAGATCAGACCCAATGGCTTGAGCCCAAGGCAGCAATAAGACAACTTAATTTTCCTGCTTGAGAAAAATGAGAAAAGGGGGAAAGATAAGAGTGAGGTGGATCGGGGAGAGGAGACAGGGCCAAAGAGGAGTCAGGTCGGTGCTTGGTGGGGGCGAAATGGCCCATGAAAGGTCTCCCGTGGTGGATGGTCAGTGTGTTGGTGCTAAGTATCAAATGTGTGGCCCAGGCATACCAGCGGCAAGCAGACTCTGATACACATCTGTTGGCTCACTGAAAAAGTGAATGAACTGTTAGGGTGTTTACCAAAAAAAGAAATTGCTATCTCTTCCTTAAAATTAAAGAGATGGAAGCGACAGAAGGTTTTTCTCCAGTGCCACCTGCACGCCTTTTGTACTGTTTGCCTGGAATTGCGTGGGTGAAGATGTATCGCTCTGTAATTGCCTGTGCCCTCGCAAGGAGCAAGGAGAACATCCGGTGGGGGCAGAAGCAGAGGCAGGAGGAACAGATTTCCCATAGAGGAAAATATTCTGTTTTCATAAAAAGTCCCTTGCCATAACAAATGAGAAGATGAAAAGGAAAACCTATAGAACGGAGGCTGATACCTCCTAATAAGCACATACCTCAGAAGTTTCCCACTAGGAGCCAGCTTTTCATTACACAAGGAGCCAACATTGGAGCGTGGCTGTGATGGGTCCACTTAACAGCCCAGCGCTGGGACTGGAGACCAGGTGGAAGAGCGTGGCTGTCGGTGCTGGCCCAGGATGACGGCTGGGCTGGCGTGTCGGAACAGCCCTGCACACACTGCTCCTTTGGGTCTGCTTTCACCAGAGCCCAAACCTGCTCTGAGGAGGCTCAGGGCATTTCTAATCCTGCCTCAAAACATGCACAGAAAGCAATGGAAATTTGAAACGTATAAAAGGCTTAGTCATGGGATTACAAAGTGGATGCCTCCACAAGAAGATGAATCAGATGGCCATGTTTCCGAAACTTAGTTGCATCTCAACTTGACATGAATTCCACAAATGTAGGTATTTTTCTCCCCTATCCTCTTTCAACTTCTCCCTTTGGATTATTTTGGCTTGCCTCTTGCAAGCACTTTTAACTGTGGTAAGCAAACAGAAAGCAAGACCCCATTTGAATAGTGAATGGGCTTGCATTCCTGTTTAGGGATGTGTATTTGCCCCTGGGCTCTATAAGGATGATGCTCATAAAATAACACAACACAAAAAAACCTTAACACAGATAGGATATACACAGCAATTAATGTAGATGTGGGTCAAAAACATCTGCTGATGAACTCAATTTGCTGATGGCATTCTGAGCGGTTAGTCCACTCAGGACTGCCAAAGGGTTGGCATAGAAACTGTGGGTATAAATAAACAGCTGGAATAGACCATGACATTGAAAGTCTTCCTCCAATGACTGAAGAAGTGGAGAGGAATTACCGTCTCTTCTACCCTCTCCAAACAAAGCACTGCGGTTGAGGCTCATAAACCAGGATCTTCTAAATTAGAGGATCGTGTAGGTTTCTAGATCAGATCCTACACCTTGGGTCACATTCCAGCTCAGAAACACTTTCAGACAGACTTCATGGGGCTTTGGAGAAAGAAGACAAACCTTCCAAAGTACGGAGGTCTGACCAAAGCTTTATCTCCTTAACTTGTCTTAAGACTATGCCAAGTGAAGACTCGTTTACTCTAGCTGCAACTTACTCCCATCCTATAGTAACGGCACTTTGTGAAATTAACTTATTCATTCATCCACAAATATTTATTGAGTGACCAGCACTAGCCATGGGGATACAGTCTCTGCTTGTGAGGGATTCATGGCTAAGCAGACCTTGCCCTGAGTAAATTATTAATAATTCAGATTTGATTCCATATTAGAATAATACATACAAGAGGCTGACTACCTCTTCCTCCTCATTCCTGTACACACTTGCTGGGGGCCCATCTGTACGTGGACTGAGCTGCGTGCAATGCTGAAGGGCAATGCAAGTTAAGGGACACAGGCCTAGTCAATGGACCAGGGGATCGAGACCAGAAACAGAACCTTTCCTTCGTGTGGCAAATCCTGCCATGTGTGGGCTCAGTTCCAAACTGCTTCTGAAATCTCAGGAATGAGCAAAGGCTATGGACCTCAAATCTGCTTTGAGATCTGCCTGTACACTGGTAATAATGATGATATTAGTTAATATAATAAAGCTAATACTGTGCCCTTATTATGTGCCAGGAACTATTCTGAGCACTCTAAATTTCTTATTTCACTTAATCCTCTGTCATTTAGTGTATAAATACCATTACTACCCAACCCCCACCCCAATTATCCTTATGAGGAAACCGAGGCACTGAGTTAAAACCACTCAGCTTTAACTGTTCAGCTATCAGGCAGGCTAACTCCAGAGGCCACATAAATTCTCAACCATCAAGCTATGCCACTTCTCAGCCACTCTGCTGAAAACTATGCAAACTGACAGGTTCTACACTTAACATCCAAAATATGATATAATAAAGCATAAAAAACCACCTAGGAATATTCTCTTGTTTTTGCTCTGCTGTCTTTGTTTCTCTCCAGATAAGCCCCATTTTAAAATCCATAGTCACCTTAAGGGTATGATGTGGGAGCTGTAGCTGTCTGCCTACCCGCCAGCTATTTTTAAAGAAAGATGATCAGGAACTAGTTATGAAAGAATCATATTGTTTTATCTGGTACCATGGAACTTGAGAAATGGTAGACTCGGTGAGTTGGAAAATATGTAGGCAGAAGTGATGTCTCTATGGAAACAGATGTGAAAATTCAAGTAAATACTAGGCCCATTAGACTTCGTGAAGGCGGCAGCCTATTTTTTTTCTTCTATAACCTGTTTATTGAGGAGTCTGACCATGGTGAGGGGGGAGCTAGAAACATGATCTCCGGTCACTGCTCCCAACTCTTCTAGGCCATCTCGGAATGACATCTTGGACAGGAACCATAGACACTAGGAGTCTAGTCCAATCTTATATGCAACCTCATATCATCCAGTTCAAGATTTTCCACTGCTGCACTGATGGTTGGACTTGTGACTCAGGGACTAATGTGGGTGTACGTAGGGGACTCTTTCACCTTGGAGAGTGGTATGGGGATCCTCTGGTTCTAGGATACCTCCTCCAATAAGAGCCAATTCCTCTTGTTTTGGAGGTTGGGAGAGAGGATGAGATGGGTTAATATCGCTTTGTTTTCACTATTGGCCTTACTGTTTCTCTGCTTCACACTGGTGACTGTTGAGATGCTCGTGGGGCATACGTCTATGCGTTAGCTCTCTTAGGGACATGTGTGGGTTCTCCGAGGTCCCTCATGAGAGGTGTGGCTCTGGCTCAAATGTGTTCATCCCCCCACAGCCACTTCAGGCCCCTATCAGCTATGACTGTACTGCTTGCATTTTCCTTTCCTGGTGGGCCCCTTACTGGTGCAGGGGTTGGGTAGCTTGAGGAGGAGTGTTGATATGGTAGGAAGAGTTTTGCTACCTCTCAGTACACCTGGAAGAAAACATCTGGTGGCTGCTCTGTTTGTAATGTGAGACACTTAGCACCCTTTTCCTCTAACCTTTGGGCCCTGGGTATCAGTTAGACAAAAGGAAAAGTCTCTTTTTGCACCCTATTATAATGATAAACTTGGATCAAAGCCTTGGGGATAAGAAAGCATCAAGATGTTTCTTTCTCTCTCTTTCTTTTCTTCTTTTTCTTTCCCTCCCTTCTCCCCTCCCTCCCTCCTCCCTCTCTTCTTTTCTTCTTTCCTTTTTCCAAACAATGACCCTGCAAACTAAAATATGAGGGATAAAGAAGCCTAGCAAATCAGTTTTGTCTTAATGCCAATGAAAGAACTTTAACAGAGCAGAAGAATTTGGAATATTATAAGATAGGAAACAATTTTAGCTTCCTGAGAATTTCAGTGGTATTACCACCCACTGCAGTCATGGACTATACATTTCCATGCCCAGCGAAGCCCCCGGCCACCTGGCTGACATTGCAATCAGCCACTCAGGACTTTCTTGCATTCTGAGCTCAACCTGTTCTTATCTTGCTCTGAGTTTTCCGGTTCTGAATGCTGGATTATTGGTCCGGGAGGGCAGTTAGGGTAGACATGCTGAACTCACACCATCCTCCTCACAAATTGCTACTGAAATGCTCCAAAAATGTAAAAGAAAAAGTTTATAGAAACTAGGGAAGGGTGCTGTTCACATGCTACAAACATCAAGGAATTTCTGCAAGATTTCAGTAGGAGAAGATGGAATACATGGAGGGCAAGCATGCTCCGTGCTTGTGAAATGACGCCCAGCAGAAACCCACTGGTGCACGCAAGCTCAGGGTAGAAGGTGAGAGTTAGCTTCAGGGAAGATGGTGGTGAAAAAGTTTTACCCTTGCCTGGACCCTAAACATTCCATGGGGTGCTGGGAGCCTACATGGAATGAGGAATCCTGCAAGTGTGGTCATGGTCTCCATTTGGCAGAGATTCTGCATTGAGAAAAGGTGGATGGC
>RJWJ010032615.1:0-18374 GCA_004363605.1 Indri indri
TGTCAACAGCCTTAACAGCATGCATATTCTTTGACCTAGCAATTCCAATGCTACGAATTTAATTTAGTTGCGAGGATGTTCTTAGCAATTGGAAATAACCTAAATAATGTTCAAATTCATAAGACTGAATCAAAGGTGGCTTTACCACAAGATGAAAAACATTGAAATAGTGGTGATAGTATAGATAAATTCTGTAATGTCTTTTTCTTCTAACAATGAATATGAACTACTTGGGCACCGTTAAGCCAAACAACGGAACACAGATCATACAAGAACTGAATAAAGCATAGAACTCTAATACACAGTTAAGAGCTACTCAACAACAAAAAGTTATTCTAATAACATGTATCTTCTGAATTACTGAGTAGTTAACTTCCTGCTTTTTCCTACTAAGGACAAAATATTGATTTAACCTTCAAAATCTCATTTTAGTTGGCTATTCTTCCCTACAAAGCTTTAATAGCCAACATGCAGTAAGTTTTCAGTCTAGCTCAACGGTCACCCTTGTCTGTGAGCTGACTATGAGTGTGGCCGTACTTCCCTTGTGCATATGAAGTGCAACTTCCTGAGACTCAAATTTTAAAGCTAAATTTCCAGCATCTTTGTCACATATAAAAAAGAAATGTTTTTCCAGTAAGACTCCAGACACTAAACTGTGGTAAGCAACAAAAAATTTTTATTCAACTGGTTCAAAAATTTTTTTTAGAATGAATGCATTTAGATGACCAAATAGACTTTTAAAAACAAATCTTGCCAAATAGTTTAAGTACTTCTAAACTTCAGTTTTTTTTAGGGTAGAAATAAATACCCATAGCTATGTAATACCATAAACATGTTAATAAAAGGCTACTCAACAGTGAAAGCCTTCTATGGCCAGTAACTAGATTTACACAAGTGTAAATAAGGGATTAAAACCATGCCATTGACAAGTTAACTTACCCCTGGGCTCCTTGAAGGCTTGTCAGTTTAGTCTTTGGAGGTCCCCGAATACCATTTTAAGTGTTACCATGTTACTGCTGCTGAGTAATAGTGCAAGTGCTAAAATGCAAAATTCAGATGGTACAGGGTTTGGAAATCATGCAGATTGAGATGCAGAAAAAAAAATTTAAAACAACTCAAGATCCTTTTACAGAGGAAACTCATTAACGAAACAATGTGGCGATCACAAGTCTAAAGGATGACTTCATTTATAAATGTTTAGAACACATAACTTGCAAAATGACAAACCTATTTATCATTATCTAATTAGGTAAGGGCATTAGGTAAACTACTACACAAAAACTCACATTCTTCCAATTAGAAAATAACTCTCACAGAATTAGTAGTTACATAAAAAGTACAATAAGAATATATTATTGCTTTTACACACTTAACAATGCATGGTGAGAGTCTGAGTTCATAAGTGATTTTATTCAATATTACATTCCTCCACCTTTGGAGGACAAAGCCCATTTCACTTAACACTTCCACAGACAACCCACCCTACTAGTTCTTAAAGCTATCAGGCTTCTTAATGGATTTTAGGCACAAGATAATTTGTGGTTTCTTCTACTTTATCCCTATTGCAATTAATTCCACTTTTCAAATCCCAAACTAGAAAGGTGCTGATATTCCCTGTTCATTGACATGCTTTGCTACAAAGCATTTGAAGATAATCAATATTGTTTTGCCCACTCCCCCAAATAAGAATATTTTTAGAAGGCATGATTTCCCAATGGAGATTTTATACAGGCCATGTAAATAGAACATCACCCAAATGCACAGAGGCACTAAGAAAAAGCTGGAGGGTACTGCTTACCATTTTAGGTGCGGTCACCCAGACTTATTAAAAACTAGATTTAAAAAGAAAAAAAAAAACTTTTCACTTTGGACAATGCAAGAACAAATAGCAATTAAGTCTGGGTATCAGGTGTCAATGCATGACAGGTGATGAATCCATTTGACTTGAGACAACTTTTCAAATAAGTTTATTTGAAGCAAAATAAACTACTGCCAAGAAACTTTATGAAAGTTCCATCTCAAAAGGGTCAAAAAAGGGGAATTAACTGCTATGAATTCTTTGCATTCAGGGCTGCAAAACAAAGACACATATTATTTAAATCAGTTTTATTTAAGAATTTCCAACATTGACAACTCTTATAAAAAGCATCCAAGCACAGGACACAGAACTGCAGCAAACAGCATTCTTATGGGTAGCTAACAGACATTAGAACTTCCACCCTTCTTTGAGACACCTGAGCTCACTGGTGAACTCTGCTTCCAAGTACTCCTGCAAAGCACACCACAAGCTCAGTCCATGTTCTCAACCCACCAGCTTCAGTTCACATTACCACACTTACATATCAGTAACAGAAGAGAACACACACCATACAGCATTCACAGCAGTTGACAAAGGGGTAGGGGAAATACAAGTATCGTTTCACTTAACACATTCAGCTATTATGCGTTATCTAAGAACAAAACTCACTTAAAGTCTTCCAACAGATGTGGATGTCCTTTGAATGCAAAAAACATTCGTACATTATTTGCTATCATTGCTCTCTGCACACGCTCTCACCAAAGCCACAGGATCGAGAGACACATCTCGCCAAGTTAAAAAATATCCCTTATGCACCACCAAGTCTCTGCACGCGCTCTCTCCTTTTCTCGCTCATACTAGCCTTTCATGCCTCGGCACCACCATCAATCCCACACAAGGTTTCAAAAGTTCAAACAGCCTTCTGGTTCCATATCACAGCCTTGCGTTCATAGCGTTGATACGACTCCATGAAATAAAGAGTAGCGGATAAAAATGGGACACCCACCGTCAAAGACGCAGCCTGTGATGTGTGATGACGAGTTCTTGAATGAGAAAGCATGTAGACAGAAGTATTCCTATGGCAGAATATTTACAGCACTACTTTCAATGAAGTGCTTCTTCCATAAACATTTGAAATGAGATGAACTGCAGAGATTAAATGAAGGCTTCATATTGTACTTTTGTATATGAGGGGAGACAAGTGTTAAAAAAACAAAAACAAAAGAACCAAACACTGTGACACCATGATCTCCCAAAAGGAGATTTTCTTAAGGAAAAAATCCATATGGTGGGGTTCAAATTAAAACAAGGAGAAAAGAATGTAGTTCTAATCAATGGTTTCCATTTTGAACATGCAAAGAATTCACTTGACAAGTCCAGGGATAAATTATTACAGGAGAAACCGTTTGATATCAATTGTAGTGTTGTTGGTTTACCAATCAGGCAAACAGCAGTTCACTTCCAACCACTCAATATTTCAACCCTTCATATAACAAAACTTATAAAATTCCTTAAGCTCTTCCTCTTTTTCTAAAGAAAAATGTCAAAAATACTGCTGAATATACTCCACACTGAACAAACCAATTTTGAAAATTCTTAGTACATATGTATTTTACAATATACTTACCATGAGTTTAGAAAAATTTGAATTCCCACCATTCTGTACCAACCAGCCACAACCCAATCTACATTCCCCAGCCAGAAGATTTGGAATCCATGCTTGAGCCAAAGCCTCCATTAAAACCACTGCCTGACCCTGCATTTGATGCTGATCCCCAACCAATCGCTGCACCAGAATTAGAACCACTATAAGAGTTATTTCCAGAGCCAAAGGCCTGATTTGGCTCTCTCTGCATGTTGCCTTGGCTTTGGTTATTACCTGACGGGCCCGACTGGTTCTGCTGACTGGCTAGCATGCCCATCATACCCCAACTGCTCTGCAGCGCTGCCTGGGCTGCGGCCATCATGGCTGGATTAATGCTGAAAGCACCAAAGTTCATCCCACCACCCATATTACTACCTTGATTGTTTCCCAAGCCAGCTCCACCCCCTCTACTATTACCAAATCCACCCTGATTCCCAAAGCCACCTGGAGTACCACCAAATCTTCCACTTCTTTCTAACTGTCTATTGCTATTGTGCTTAGGTTCCGCATTGGATATATGGACGCTGATTCCTTTAATGATCAAGTCCTCTCCACAAAGAGATTGGGCAACCTGTAAGAAATAACGGATGTAAACAAAGGAGATTAAACCATTGACTCATACATTAAAGTAGCAATAAAACCTAGATTTCAAGCATAATGTATCTGAGCCGCAGAAAAAATAAGCCTGAACTCTCTCATTTCATTTAAACCCCCAATAAAGCCTTTTAGCTTTACTAATGGCAGCAGTGATATCTCAGCTTATTTTCAAAAGATATGTAACATTCCCAGATGCCACATACTGAAAAATATCTAAAAGTAAATACACTTTTAGACATTTTAGATATTCACAAATATCTAGGCCCATATACTGCCAACCTCACAAGGTCAGAAAGCTCAGCTAAGATGACAATCAGCTGGTTGAGAAGTGTTCAAAAGAAATTACCTAATTAGCTAGGACAGAGTATTAAGGAGAAAAATACCTGATCATCAGCAAATGTAACAAAGGCAAAAGCCCTGAACGGTTTGGGAATGAAGACATCTACCACTTCTCCATACTGACAAAAGAACTGCCGCAGCTCGTCAGCAGTCATGTCCTCGGTACAACGCCCAACAAACACCTTTCTGCTTCTCAAAGGCTCATCTAGGCTTTGCTGGTCAAATCAAATGTAAGAAAAAACATCAGAAATATTTTATGAGCAATGAAAAGAGCATTATGGTAGGATGTAACAAAATCTTTCTGCCTCGTATAGCAGGTGAATCATTCAAAAGTAGGCACATCCTTAAGTTTTTGCATCAGCACTTCTTTCATGCCTTCCGTACCACAGTTTTAAAAAAGCAACGAAAAGCTCTACAGTACAGCCTGTTGCTCCTAGGCTACACACTTGCACAGCATGTTCCCGTACTGAACACTGCAGGCAACTGCAACACAATTGTAAGTATTTGTGTATCGAAACATATCTAAACATAGAAAAGGCATGTAAAAATATGGCATCACAATCTTATTAATCCTATGGGACTACCATGGTATTATGTAGCTCAGTTTTGACCGAGATGTCACTATGTATTGCATGAATATATTTGGATTTAAGAAAGTCAACGACTAAGAAATGTCCTGGCAAAAATGATGATGTTCTAAATAAGCAAGTCTTTTTGCTTGCTTGGAACAAGTTAGGTCTTTATAACAAGATTGATGTATTCTGATCATCTTTATGGTTTCACATATAACTATGTAAGAAACCGTTAACTTGGCAGAAATAACAAGAGAAAAGGAAGAGTAAAGGATTTCGTTTGGAGGGTTAATAAGCTAAATATTTCAAACCAACGTAAGGTATTAAGGTCCTAAGACGTCAACAAGGCAAAAAGATTTTAAGAACACATCCTGCCACTACCTTTTCCAAGTGTATTTAACATTATTTTGCAGTTTTATTTATTAATTATAACCATGTACAGAGCTAAATTTACAGTGTTTTTAAAGGAAGTTTGTCAGCAAAAATTTCCGAAGCATACGGGAGCAAAGAGCGAAGTACCTTAGAATTAGGAAGTTTACAGTCACACCATCGTCCATCTATCATATGTCGCTGTGACATTACTTTCACCTGGGTTTCATATTCCGTAAAACGAACAAAGCCAAACCCTTTTGAATGACCAGTTTTAATATCTTTTTTGACCTAGAAAAGATGATAAATTTATTCTAAAACTACACATACACCCCCAAATCCGAGTTTCTTTTTCCTCTTCTTTTTTTTTTGAGACAGGGTCTCACTCTGTCGCCCAGGCTGGAGTGCACTGGCATAACAGCAGCTCACTGTAGCCTCAAACTCCTGGGCTCCGAATAAGTAGCTGGGACCATAAGCAAACTCCGCTAAGCCCGGCTAGAGACAGGGTCTCACTCATTCTGTTGCCCAGGGTGGAGTGCAGTGGCATCGTTATAGCTCACTGCAACCTTAAACTCCTGGGCTCAAGTGATCCTCCTGCCTTAGCCTCCCAAGCAGCTGGGACTACAGGTGTGCATCATTGTGCCCAGTTAATTTTTAAAAAAATTTTTGTGGAGACAGGGTCTGACCATGTTGAACAGGCTTACAAGTCCTGGCGCAGAGCTTTTTTTTTTTTTTTGAGACAGAGTCTCACTCTGTTGCCTGGGCTAGAGTGCTGTGGCGTCAGCCTAGCTCACAGCAACCTCAAACTCCTGGGCTCAAGCGATCCTTCTGCCTCAGCCTCCCGAGTAGCTGGGACTACAGGCATGTGCCACCATGCCCGGCTAATTTTTTCTATATATTTTTAGTTGTCCGATTAAGTTCTTTCTATTTTTAGTAGAGACAGGGTCTCGCTCTTGCTCAGGCTGGTTTCGAACTCCTGAGCTCAAACAATCTGCCCGCCTTGGCCTCCCAGAGTGCTAGGATTACAGCCATGAGCCACCACCCCGGCCACAGAGCTTTTTTGACATACAATTTGAATGGCTTCAATTCGATACAGTGGCTTAATTAAAACTTAAACCAAGTCAAGTTAGTCTTGGGGTAAAAAAACAAGAGGGTTAATACTGAATCCATATTGTGTTAACAGTAGAATAAAACTCATTTATATGATAAATTTTTTTTTTTTTTTTGAGACAGAGTTTCACTCTCTTGCCTGGGGCGAGTGCCGTGGCATCAGCCTAGCTCACAGCAACCTCAAACTCCTGGGCTCAAGCAATCCTACTGTCTCAGCCTCCCAAGTAGCTGGGACTACAGGCATGCGCCACCATGCCCGGCTAATTTTTTCTATATATATTTTTAGCTGTGCAATTAATTTCTTTCTATTTTTTTGGTAGAGACGGGGTCTCGCTCT
This sequence comes from Indri indri, assembly GCA_004363605.1. NCBI lineage: Eukaryota > Metazoa > Chordata > Mammalia > Primates > Indriidae > Indri > Indri indri. Next base: position 6,768 of record RJWJ010032615.1, read on the forward strand.
TGCTCAGGCTGGTCTCGAACTCCTGAGCTCAGAACGATCCGCCTGCCTCGGCCTCCCAGAGTGCTAGGATTACAGGCGTGAGCCACTGCGCCCGGCCTTATATGATAAAATTTTAACAGAACATTTTAGGACAAGCACAAAGATAAACTTTAATGTTTCCAAATCTTAACTCATTAAATGGGAAAAGCTGAAGATCTCCCATCAATGTAATACATAAACAAAAAATTGAGCTGGGCACGGTGGCTCATGCCTGTAGTCTCAGCTATTTGAGAGGCTGAGGCAGAAGGATCACTTGAGCACCCGGAGTTTGAGGCTGCAGTGAGCTATGATGATACCACTGCACTAGAGCCCTCTAGCCCAGGCAACAGACCCTGTCTCTAAAAAACAACAACAAAAAAAGAAAACAGCTAATGTTACTTAAGCCTTCATGCCATAGCAGGATTTTACAATATCAAAGGCAAAAATATATAGTACGTGCATAAACAATCTAAGCCAAATTTCTTTTTAAACATCCCCTATGTATAAATGTAACAAATATTAAAAGTATCGTCTGTGGAACATGAAGGACAGTGCCACTGAAGTAACAGGAATGCTCATTCACTGGTAAAGAAAAACTGTTCAATGCAATCAAAGTTTACCTGCACCATAAGAACTTCACCAAAGGTACTAAAATATTCCTTTAGATCCTGTTCAGTTGTTTTCCATGGGAGACCCAACACGATTAAATCAGATGTTTTCTGGACTGCTCTTTTCACCTTCACTGCTGATGAAGCATCTGTCTCATCCATTTTTCTTTTGTTATCTAAACAAAATGAGCAGAAACCTTTTAGAAATCTTCATTTAGCAGTTCTTTAAAAACACGCTACCTCCTATATCTAGAAATGAGAAGCAAAAAGGAGATTCTAACAACAATACGACACTGAAAACTTTTGGCAAGGAATGATGGTAGCTCTCAAGGACAGAATAAAGGCTTGGATAAGTGGCTGAGGTACTTTTCTGGTGCAAATTAAGGGATTCCCAACTGCTTTTCTAATAACTCAAGATCACAATCAATTGTATGTTCTCCCTCTTGAAAGGCTTATCAGAACAAAGACAACACTATTTCATTTTGACTTTTAAAATACATTAATAGGGAAAAAACACATTTAAAATACTCTGTGATATTGTCTTAGTAGCTAAATGTTTGCTTAATTATTTAAATGCCGTTATATAATGTAAAGGCTATATACCAAAAAATTAGCAACTTTTATCTCCAGCTGTAGATTTAAGAGTGATTTTAATTTTTCTTTTTATCTTTTCTAAACTTTCAACAACAAATAAACATTAAACTTTGTAATAATACAAAAAGACTTCTAGGTTATTTTTATTTTATTTTATTTTTTTTGAGACGGAGTCTCGCTTTGTTGCCCGGGCTAGAGTGAGTGCCATGGCGTCAGCCTAGCTCACAGCAACCTCAAATTCCTGGGCTCAAGCAATCCTTCTGCCTCAGCCTCTCGAGTAGCTAGGACTACAGGCATGCGCCACCATGCCCGGCTAATTTTTTCTATATATTTTTAGTTGTCCGATTAATTTCTTTCTATTTTTAGTAGAGATGGGGTCTCGCTCTTGCTCAGGCTGGTCTCGAACTCCTGAGCTCAAAGGATCCACCCGCCTCAGCCTCCCAGACTGCTAGGATTACAGGCGTGAGCCACCACGCCTGGCCTAGGTTATTTTAAAAAGCCTTAACCTTAGGTTATTTCAAAGGGGAGAGGAATTAAATAACATTTTAAATTTGGGTAAATCTACGGCCAATGGCTCAAGAAACAGCATACTACAAAAACTTAAGTTTACACTATTAAAATTGTACTAGACTTCCAAGTCAATGTTTTGCATGCTAACCAAATTTGATGGACTGATCTTGTTGCAGTTATCAAGTTATAATAAAAGTAACACAGATATATCAACTGGCACATATTCACACTGCTGTGTACCTACTGCCTTCGCATACTTCTGAATCTGCATGCTTCCTTTTCTTACATTTGGAACATCAGTGATAAGAGGCATCAAGAACAATAAGACCGGAACCCCAAAATTATAATTGGGACTGCACTAATTCAAGATTTCAGCTACTGCAATTGATGTTCATTTAAGGGAAAAAGAAGTCAGATTAGCTGACCAATGTTAGTGCAAGAACAATGACCAAACCAAAATGCTGGGGCACTTTAGAAGAATCTATTTATAATACTGATATAATTACAAAAGATTCTTAGTAATTCCTTTAATTTGGCAACTCTTGTTCAGACAATGTTATTTAAATATATAGTTTTCTCTTTAAAAGTGTTCTGTAATTTCTAATTTCCACAAATTTAGACTAGTGGTCTTCCAAATTAGTCATTAACAGGAAAGTTTAAAGAAATACTCGGGTCACATATTTCTATGAAAAAAGGCCACTGACTATGGAAGAGACACAAACCAAATCTGACAATACTTCAGCATTATTATAAAACTAAATGGTAACAAACCTTTGGGATAGTTCACAACATATACCAGATTCCCCCAACCAGCATCGGGGGCATGGAGAATTCCTTCTACCAGCCGGACACCTCTCATACATTGAGACACTGGATTCCTGTAGCGCAGCCCACATGCCCCTGGAAACTGGGCTGTAACTGTGGATAGCAGCACCGTCCCATCGTCTTCTGATGGTATTTCAATGGGTTCGTCATTTTCATCTTCGGTTACCCGAATATATTCAGACATCTTTTCTTATTTTTTTCTTAAAGGGAAAAGAAATACGAATGATCAACATTCATGTCAAAGAAATTGTTTCGTTATATTTAATACCATAATACCACCACGTTATTGTTCTGACTTCGGGGAAAATTGGATTCTTACACATACTGGTTACCCCTGAAAAATGAGGAAGTAAAGGCAAGGATGCTTCACTGATACAATAAATATTTAGTGCGTGCTTACTAAGTATCAAGTGCTGAAACTGTAACTCTAAGTCCCACGTGGCATGCTGGTTACAAGGGTGGTAAGCAAGAGAAAGACAGTAAACAAGTAACTATTTTATTGCTACAATCGTGAAAGAAGCAAATAATTCTGAAAGCCGGGGAGAACCTCAACTGGTTAGACACTTGAGTGTATGGATCAAAGCAGATTTTCCTAAGCAAGCGATGCACAAACTGAATCTTGAAAACCGGAAGCAGTGAACCAGAGGTAAAGAACAAGAGAAAGTTTCTCTCTGTTCCTCATTTTGGGACTTCCGGGGGCTCTCCAAACTTGAGCCACAAGGACTGCAGCGACAGGTCCTTCATGAGGCGGCCGCCACCTCCCGGAGGCCAGCACGTGACGGCCCAGGGAGTTTTTCAGCGCGGCCCGGGGTGGGACCGCAGGGGCACAAGGCCTGAGCTGGCAGTGTCCCCCACAGTGCAAAGTCCCGAAGGCAGAAGCACTGCCCGGGCCCGGAGGCCAGCCCAATCCTCCGCCTGAGTCTGGGCTGCAGCGTCGGCCCAGCGTCCCTGCTTCGGCGCCGGCTGCCGCCCCGCGCGAGGCCCTAACGACGCTTCCGCGCGAGCCCGCTCGGGCAGGGCAAGGCAGGCCCGGCGTCACTGCTCCCTCCCCGGGGCGGGGGCCGAAGCCGCTACGCCCGCGTTGGGCCGCCCCAATACAGGAGCCGGGGCAACCGGGGCGTCCTCCGTGAGAAGCGTCCGCGACTCACCCGCTAGGCCGCTGCTAGGAAGCCCGACAGGCAAACCGAAGCAGCAAGGGATCCCAAAGCAGCCCAGCCAGCGCTTCGTCCCCACAAAATGGCGCTAGGGCCGCCTCCTCCCCCCGCCGGCCGTCGTGCCCGCCCACCGGGTCCCCATCAATAGGGGGAGTGCGCCGCACGGAGTCACAATAACCTGGTCCCCAGGGAGTTGGCCTCCCTCCTCGGAACTTGAGCTGCAGAGAGAATTGGAAGGCTAAAACAAGACCAGGACCTGGGCCTCAAAAGCTAAAGGTTGAAAAAAATGTGAATGCACACGCTCTTAACTCCCCCCCACGTAACGTAGCAGATGGTTTCGCCTGACCAACCGCCGGTCCCGGGTCCCTGTCCGAGCTCGCGTACAGCAGCGGCCAGAAAGGGTGGGGCGGGCCCGGGCCATGCGGGGGCGGGCTCGGGGGTACCGGGCCCTCCTGACTTTCCCAGAGTTGGGAGCGATGGGGAGGCCTCAGCCCTTTCTCCAAAAGCCAGGCAGTGCGTCCTCTCCCCGCTCAGCTAGCCAACCTCTAAACTTGGAAACAGTAACTTTGTTCTAAATAACAGGAATAATAGCGCTGTTATATGCCAGGTGCTAAGTACTCACATATTGAATTGCCCCGACAGGCCGGATCAGTCCCAGCTACTCGGGAGACTGAGGCAGGAGGACCGACTGAGGTCAGGAGTTCAGCTTGCAATGAGCTATGATTGCATCACTGCACTCCAGCCTGGGTGACAGAGACCGCATCTCTAAAGTAAATTAATTAAATTAAATTAAATAATTGCCCCAACAGTCTTGTGTGGTAGGTACTATTGATACTATCCTCATTCTGCAGGTGAGGAAACTGAGACATAGCTAGGTTAGGTAACTTGCATAAGGTCACCAAGGAATGCCTGGTAGACTTGGGATTTGACTCCCACGGCACAAAATACCAGCATGTTCAGCTCTAACCCTCTAATAATAATAATGCTGTACTGACATATTTAAAGACACAGTTTTTGTTTCAAATTTCTGAAGTCAGTATGTGATTTCAGTTCCAGTTCCAGTTGATGACGTGTCATAGTTTACTTGGCAACAATTTAAATTTCTTAGTATGTACATATATCAATTCAATGAAATGCAGTAATAACAAAGGTTTACACAGACTCAAGTACTTTTATATGGATTAACTCATTTCATCCTCACAACCCTGTAAGGTAGGTGCATACTATTGTGAGGCACAGAGTAACCCTGCCCAAGCTCTTGTGGCCAGTAAGTGGTGGAGGCAGGATATGAACCCAGGCACAGTCTGCCCTCTGCTTCTTACAGTCTTCTAGGGAAAAATAGTTAAGTCCTGCAAGTCCATCTCTTATGCCTGCTGTTCATATTAACCAGATTATGCCTGAACCTATTTGAAGGGATGAGGGAGGAAGACTGGAGGCAGATATAGCAAGTGGCCTTTACCCACCCCTAAGAGTGGCCCTGCACAGGGGACGACACCAGGCACATGGCCCCTGATGGGCACGAACATTGTGAAGCGCTGGATAACTGCAGAGGGCTGTGTCATCTCAATCCGCTCAGCCACTTTGGGGGAGAAGTCAATTTTATTATCTGCATTTTGCAGAAGAAGAAAGAAACCAAAACTCAGAGGCCGTGTGACTGGCCTGAGGTCACAGACTTGCCCAAGGATGTCACCCAGCCTATAAATTGCCGTCCCAGTACTGTGGAGTCTTAGGTGCAGAGCTGGGTGTGCAGAAGGTACCAGGGAAAGGTCACATAGGTTCCTGCCCTTCAGAAGCTTGCAGGTGAGCTGGGAAGACCAGCAAATGCAATCTTGAAGAAGGTAAGTAACTCAATCAGGAAAAGAATAAGGCCAGAGCGAGGCTGGACCACAGATCCTCCTGCTCCTGTGTGAATTCATCTCTGGGTTTCAGCTTCACAGTGCTGATTGTCCAAAGTTCTTAGAATCAGCACTGATTGTCAGAAGTCGTTTGAAACAGAGTTTGGTAAGTTCTCTTGGTTGGTTTGTTTGCTTGTTGTTTACACCCCTTACACATTCAGCCTGTCCGTTATCAGAGAGAGGCCCAAAAACATCTCCTGTCTTTTGGACATTTATTAAACGCTTTCTGAAGGCAATGGATCAGAATGAGTGTACTGAGCCCTTAGGATTTACCTGCACTATGCTGACCTGCAGTTAAAGGTACACACGAAAAATGAAAGCATGTAATAAAGGTGAGGTATATAATCCACGTGGGGGTAGGGACAGGTGGGGAGCCCAACAGAGAACAGAAAATGATGCCAGGGCCAGGCGCGGTGGCTCACGCCTGTAATCCTAGCACTCTGGGAGGCCGAGGCGGGCGGATCGTTCTGAGCTCAGGAGTTCGAGACCAGCCTGAGCAAGAGCGAGACCCCGTCTCTACCAAAAATAGAAAGAAATTAATTGGACAGCTAAAAATATATATAGAAAAAAAAATTAGCCGGGCATGGTGGCGCATGCCTGTAGTCTCAGCTACTTGGGAGGCTGAGACAGTAGGATTGCTTGAGCCCAGGAGTTTGATGTTGCTGTGAGCTAGGCTGACACCACGGCACTCACCCCAGGCAAGAGAGTCAGACTCTGTCTCAAAAAAAAGAAAAAAAGAAAGAAAACGATGCCAGGAGGCACAAGTCAGGGGAATGCCAGTGCTGGACAGAGGCTGAGAGTCTGGGGGCAGGTCCCCAGCAGCGCCCTGGGGAGCTGGCTTGCAGCTTAAGGATGCAGGGTGCAGTGTAAGGAAGCCAGGTCTGAGCTGGAAAGAAAGGGCCTTGGGCAGAGAACCAGAGAGTCTGGGAGCATGCCCAGTTTGCAACCAGGTCACTTGGGGTATGCCTCCTCCCCTCTGGCGCCTCCCTTGAATTCTCCAGCTCTGTCAGCTCCGCAAGGTAAACCGGAGGAGCTCTGCAAGTGTCCCTGACAACTGAGAGAAATACCACGGTACTCAGGTTATTTAAGTAAAGGTACCTTTATCGAGATTTAATTTCCTTTTCATCTTCGTGTTTTTGGCTCCTGCCAAAATGAGAAGCTGCCCTCCCAACTGTTCTTTTTTTTTCTTTTTTTAAAAAATTTTTAGCAATACTGACTTTAAGCTGAGATTCCCAACTGTTCTAACTTAGATTTAAATAAAAACCGTTTTACTCTGAAACAATTTAATTTTTACGATAGAGCTGCAAGAACAGTATAAAGAACTCCTTTGTATCCTTCGTCAACATTCACCAGCTGACTGCATTTGCTGTATCACTCCCGCTCTAGACATAGAAAATAATATGTACCTGGAAGTATTTGCATATCCATTTGAGAGTTAGTGGCAGACCTATGCTCCCTCCTTTCCCTTTAAATACTTCAGCTTGTCTTTCCTAAGGACAAAGACATTCTCTTACCCACTCACAGTACTACTATCAAACTTAGGAAACTTTTTTTTGTTTGAGATGGGGGCTAACTCTGTCACCCAGGCTGGAGTGCAGTGGCATGATCACAGCTCACTGCAGCCTCAAACTCCTGGCCTCAAGCGATCCTCCCACCTTGGCCTCCCAAAGTGCTAGGCTCATGGGCATGAGCCACGGCACCCAACCAACATTGCTACTTTTGAAGAGTTCAGACCTGTTTGTTTTGTGGAATGTACCTCAGTTTGGGTTTGTCTGATGTTCCCTCATGATTTGATTCAGGTTGTAAGTGTTTGGCAAGGAGACCACTGAAGCGATGCTGCGTCCTTGTATATCACGCAGGAGGCATGTGCTGTCTGTTGGTCCCTTACCAATGATGCTAACCTTGATCTCTGCTTACAGTGGTGTCTGCTGGTATTCTTCACTGGAACGTTACCATTTTCCCCTTTTGGAACTAATAATCAATAGGTAGATCCACTGAGACTACATAAATATCCTGCTTGTCTTCAAATTTTTACCCAGTTGTTTTAGGATCTATCGATGAGTCTTACCTAATTAGTTATTACTAGGATAATTGCAAAATGGTGATTTTCTAATTCCATTATTTTTTCAACATTTTTTAAAAACTTTCTATTAGGTCATTAATACAAAATGTCCAATTTCAAATCGAAAGTGTTTATTATATCTCAAACAAGAGGCAGTACAATTAATCAAAGTACGCGCCTAAACTATTGACACAGTTTTGCCATCTAACGGTAGCTCGTTTATGCCAGCAGCAAAGAAGCCTGGAGAGCGAGTGGCAATGGAATCACGAAAGGCGTTTTCCGCAGCTTGCTGAGAATTGAATATTTTTCCTTGCAAAAAGTGGTCCAAAGCCTGGAAGAAGTGGCAGTCAGTTGGTGTAAGATCTGGTGAATACGGTGGATGAGAGTTTCCGAGTCCAGCCTCTGTAGTCTGAGCGGTGTTGTTTGTGTGACATGTGGTCAAGTGTTGTCTTGCAAGAGGATTGGCCTGTCTCTGTTGACCAGTCTTGGCTGCTTAATCACAAGCATCCTCATCATTCGTTCAATTGGTTGCAGTAGACATCCGCTGTAATCAATTGACCAGGTTTCATGAAGCTGTAGTGGATAATACCAGCGCTGGACTACCAAACACACAGCATTAGGTTTTTTTTTTTTTTTTGAGACAGAGTCTTGCTCTGTTGCCCAGGCTAGAGTGCCGTGGCGTCAGCCTAGCTCACAGCAACCTCAAACTCCTGGGCTCAAGCGATCTTTCTGCCTCAGCCTCCCAAGTAGCTGGGACTACAGGCACGCGCCACCATGCCCAGCTAATTTTTATATATAGATATATTTTTTTTAGTTGTCCAGATCATTTCTTTCTATTTTTTAGTAGAGACGGGGTCTCGCTTTGCTCAGGCTGGTCTCAAACTCCTGACCTTGAGCAATCCACCCACCTCGGCCTCCCAGAGTGCTAGGATTACAGGCATGAGCCACCGCGCCCAGCCCCCATTAGTTTTTTTTTGATGAATATTCGGTTTTGGACCGTGTTTCGGCACTTCATCTTTATCCAACCATTGTGCTGAATGCTTACGATTGTCAAAAAGAATCCATTTTTCATCACACATCATAATACAGTATACAAATCATTTGATTTTATGTCGTGACAGCAAAGACAGGCAAGCTTCAAGACAATTTCTCTTCTGACGCTTGTTTAATTCATACAGTACCCATCTATCCTGCTGATTGGTTTCAAATGGTCCAATATTGTTGGAATAGTGACATCAAACCTTGCCACTAACTCACGTGTATGTTGAGATGAATTTGCTTCCACTACAGCTTTCAGCTCATCATTATCCACCAGGTCTGAGATACACGAGATTTGGGTTAAACATGAAGGCCAGAACACATCTTGGGTAAAGCCTCGAATGTCCTACTACACCCATCAGGAGGCATGCAGTGCCTGGTTGTCTCACTTTCAGGGACGCTAGGTTTCATCTCTTGGTTAGGATTATGACTCCCAGATCTCTGCACAGATCTCTGCACAGAAAAGGTATGATTCCCCCCTTTGCAGTTTGCAGGCTATGTCTAGATGCTACTGTGGCTCCGGGCCAATTCCCACTTCCCTCCAATCTCACACCTAGTGGTTGTACCATCCACTGATGATCCTTGTCTGGTTCAGTGACTTCAATGGGGGTTGCCAAATAGCAAATTTTAAAATATTGGCATTCTTTCTACATTCTTTTGTAAAGAACTTTCCTTCATCAACTAGAAATGAAACAGTCCCTCCTAAATGCCACTATTTGGCCTAGATCTTAGGTTTTAAAAATCATTTTTGTAAAAAGCCAATTACTGCAAAAAACCAATAACAAAAAAACTGCAGTTCCTTGTTTTCTCGACCCCTCTATATCCCTTTCACAGGTAACCACTTCTTCAGTTTTTTCTTTTAGATTTATCTACATTTTTAAAATAATAAATCTATCTTATAACATTTTGATTCATCCGTTTTAGAAAATACCTATTGATTTTCTTTTTCTTTCTCTCTTTTTTTTTTTTTTTTTTTAGACAGAGTCTCAATTTATCGCCCCAGGTGGAGTGCAGTTGCTCACTGCAACCTCAAACTCCTGGATTCAAGAGATCCTCCTGCCTCAGCCTCCTGAGTATCTGGGACTACAGGTGCAGGCCACAATGCCGGGCTAATTTTTCTATTTTTAGTAGAGACAGGGTCTCACTCTTGCTCAGGCTGGTCTCAAACTCCTGAGCTCAAGTGATCCTTCCCACCTGGGCCTCCCAGAGTGCTAGGGTTTTTTTTTCTTGTGTTAACGTAAAAGAAGCCAAACTCTGTGAAATAATTTTAAAGAGATTTATTCTGAGCCAAATTTGAGGACCATGACCCGGAGCCACGTCCAAGAGGCCTTGAGCAAGTGGCTCGGTGTGGCTGGGTTACAGTTTGGTTTTATACATTTCAGGGAGACAGGGGTTACAGCTAAAGTCATAAATCAATACATGGGAGGCATACATTGGTTTGGCCTGAAAAGGTGGGCCATCTCAAGGGAGGGCAGGGCTTACAGGTTATAGGTGGGTTTAAAGGTTCTTCGACTTGTAATTGGCTGAAGACAGGAAGCTTTGTCTAAAGGCTTGGAATTCTTTAAGCCAAAGAGCTGTTAATCAGAGACATGTCAGCAGACATATACTTGTTGTGTAAATTGGGGACCTGCAGGTTTGTCTTGCATAGCTTAGGCCTGTTAATGGGTTACAAAGGATGTCCCCAAGAAGGGAGGGGCATGATGAGGCATGTCTGACCTCCCTCCTTGTGGCAGGCAATTTAGTTCTAGGATATCCCCTTGGCCAAGAAGGGGTCCATTCAGTCAGCCAGTGGGGGGTTAGCCTTAAGATTTTATTTTAGTTCAAACTTGAAATGAGGTCTTGATATGTTGCCCAGGCTAGTCTTAAACTCCCGGGCTTAGGTGATCCTCACACCTCAGCCTCCCAAGTAGCTGGGACCACAGGCAGGAGCCACCGTGCCTGGCTGGGTTTTTACTTTTTTTTTTTCTGCTTATACAGATCAACATTTTAATATTTTTTAGTGGTTGAAAAAAATCAAAAGAAGAGTGCTATTTTGTGACATATGAAAATTACATGAAATTCAAATTTCAGTGTCCATAAACAAGTTTTACCAGAACACAGCCACGCTCATTTGTTTACGTATGTCTATAGCTGCTTTCACCGACACTGGCAGAAGCAAGTAGTTAAAACAAGCAAGTAAGTCACAGGACACAAAGCCGAAAATATTTACTATCTGGCTCTTCAGAGAAAAAAAATTGCTGACCCCTGCTCTCGAGGTTGGGGGTGCACTAGGGAACAAATGTTTTTATTATTTTATTTTTATTTTTATCTATTTATTTTTTTTGAGACAGAGTCTCACTCTGTCACGCCAGCTAGAGTGCTGTGGCATCAGCCTAGCTCACAGCGACCTCAAACTCCTGGGCTCAAGTGATCCTTTTGCCTCAGCCTCCCGAGTAGCTGGGACTATAGGCACGTGCCACCACATCCAGCTATTTTTTTCTGCTTTTAGTTGCCTGGCTAATATTTTTCTATTTTTAATAGAGATGGGGTCTTGCACTTGCTCAGGCTGGTCTCGAACTCCTGAGCTCAAGCAATCCGCCCACCTCAGCCTCCCAGAGTGCTAGGATTACAGGTGTGAGCCACCACGCCTGGCCTCAATTTGGGATTTTTGAGAGTGGAAGAGAGGATGTTATTACTGGGACAACTCGGGATAAACTATCCAGTCCAGGCAAGGATATTCTTATCTCTCTTTAACCCTCATTCTGCCCGAGGTCACTGGCTTAGCTTGTTATAATTTTAGAATTTGTCCGTGTTTTAGCTCTAGAACAGGGCTCAGCAAACTATGGCCCAAGGGCCAAACCTGGACCACAACAGTTTTTGTATGGCCTACAGGATAAGATTTTTAAATGATTGGGGGGAAAAAA
>RJWJ010032616.1:0-18433 GCA_004363605.1 Indri indri
GGTTTAGAAAAATTACTTGACTTCAGCTTTCCTCTTTTTTTAGGCTGTGCAGGAGGTGAGAAAAACTCTTAGTCTTAAATTCTTTTTCATCTTCAATTGTATTTTATTGGATTAGAAATTTGTAATTATGAGAAAGTCCCTGTCTTCTGTTCTATTCTTTTCTTTCTTTTTTGTTTTTGGCTACTCTGCCTGCTAGGCTGTTAGAGCCCCACAGTTTGACCCTAAAAAATGTAAGCGTTTTGTATAAAAATGAGATACTAATAGATACTAAGAGTGAAATATTAATTGATTATTTAACCCCCATTTCATTGCAGATGGTGCTGGCCGAATATCAGAGAGTGAAATCAAAAATGCCTCCCACCATTGAGCAGCTGATGGTCCCTCATTTGGCCAAAGTGGATGAAGCCCTCCAACCCGGCTTGGCTGCACTGACCTGGACATCACTGAATATTGAGGCATATTTAGAAAACACTTTTGCAAAGATCAGTAAGTTTGTCTGAATAGTTACTATTTCTCAATTTTAAAGGCTGAGTTCTTAACATCTGTTGTATAGTATCTTACCAATATGTTGATATAAATAATGAAATGAAGGGTGTTATTCATAAGCTGTTTCATAAGGAATTGTCCCAAGTATATGACTTCAGTAATTTCCTGGAAACTATAAATATTCACTATTTAATTTTATCCCTAGATATTAACCACATATTTTTAATTATTTATTTTTTTAGACATTAGGATTTAGAGGATCTTTAGAGCTATTCAGCTTTTTACACAAATATATTAGTGTATTGAGACCCTGATTTCAAAAGATGTGGAGATTTGGATAGAGTGCTGAACAAGAAGATAAATGAAAAAAAGTTTAAATAAACACTATTTTTCCTTAATGAAAGACATACTACTCTTTAAAAATGTATGTAAGGTAGCATATTCCATAAAACAGGACTTTCCAGAATGTGTACAGGTGTGCTGCAAAGAAGGGACTCAGTTACATCTAGGAGATTCAGGTTAAGCAGACAGGTTCCTATTCTGGAGGGCTTTTTGGAGCCTTTAATATGCCAGTGTCCAGTGAGTCTCCAAGCATGGGCTCTTGCATGTGGCATTTCCCAGAATTCCTTGGCTGCTTTCCAGGAGAACATACTAACCCCCTGCAGACCTTCTCTGGTAAGCAGCAGAACACAGTTTGGAGCATGGTAATGCAGGGCTTTTTCACAAAGACAGACGTTGCCATTCTCCTCTCCTACCCAATGCCCCCAACCTTGTCCACATGGCTCAGCTCTGCCCCCTTTTTATAGCCCAGAGCAAGCCCTACACCCAAGAAGCCCACGCTGACTACTCTACCTTATGTGGCCACTTCCTTCTGTGACCTCCTGTTGTGTTTACAACTGGGACCAGAGACTCTGTATTTTGGTTGTCTTCGGATGGTTTAGTACGGTTTCATCTTTCTCCCTCAACTGACTTGAAAATCAGGCTGTTTCTTGTACTTCTTTTGTATTACTGTCAGTTGGATGTGCAGCAGACACCCGTACACTTACAGATTCATAACTGCAATATTTTCAATGTAGTTTCTTTCCATTTCTTTACAATCCTAATCCCATTCCCCGCCTCGATCCCATCACCTCATTTCCGCATTACCTCTTCCTGGCCCTCCCTTCTAGATACCTACTGTGATGGCTCCTTTTATCCATTCTTTTTTCAACAGGTTTTTCTCTTTCTGTGGTTTATAGCTGCTGAAGTAGTACCTAGTCTATTTATAATCTACATTGCCAAGAGCTTGTCTTATCAGTAGGTTTTCACTGTACCTTCCAAATATGAATAATTTAGGGCTTGGAAGGGTCCAGCTATTTAATAACGAAGTGCTTTATATTCCAGAATACTTGAGAAGTACTAGTTTGGGGAGGAATAAAGTGAGAAATTGTGGTTGAACTCCCTAGCGTCACCCTCTTTGTTTTGCTTTATAGACTGGGAGCTGTATTCAAAGACAAATTGTAAAGGAGTTTTTGAATGTGAATGGGTATCAAGCCAGAGATGCTAAATGGCTTCTAGTGCAGATTAAGCAATAAATACAAGTTTAGAACCCAGTTTTCTTGCTCTAAATTAATATTTTTTCCAAAACACATCTCCTCAGGAAATAAAACAAGAGAATATTGGCTAAAATTCTCTAAAGAGGCATTTATTAAATGTATAAAAACTTCATAATAAGAATTATCACAACCAAAGTAGAATAGGCTACCCAGGTAGAATTTAGTTATACTCTCCCTAGAGAATATTAGGGTTAGAGTGTTAACAATTTGGATGTTTTATTGGAGTGTTAGCTGGAGACAAGGAGATAGTTTCTTCTTAGTTCTTGTATTCCATTATGTTTCTCTTTTTGTACTTTGGATTAAGGAACTAGAGTAGAGCAAAGATTAAGGTTCTTTGGGAAACAAACTATGTTAAATCTCAAGAACAGTTGGATTCTTTATTGGATTAGTGAGCCAGCTCTCCTAATTATAGGCGGTTGTTTGCATCATGCATTGAAGAGAGTACTGGTCACTCTTCAGAATAACAAACGGGACTTCTACAGACATGATTTTGTACATTCTATGCATAAATGTGTTACTTTCTTATTGCTGCTGTAACAATTTGCCACAAACTTAGTGGCTTAAAATAGCACAATGATGGAGGTCAGAAGTCAAAAATGAGTTTTATGGGTCTAAAATCAGGGTGTCCTCAGGGATGGTTGCTTTTGGAGGCTCCAGGGGCGAATCCTTTCTTTGGCCCTTTCCAGCTTCCAGAACCTGACTACGTTGGTGGCCTCAAGGTTGCTCCATCTTCAAAGGCACCAGCATAGCATCTTCCAATCTCTTTCTTTCTGCTTCCAAGGTCACAGTTCTTCTGTCTGACTCTGTCCCTTCTGTGTCCTTAATATAAGGACCCTCATGACTACGTTGGCCCCACCTGGATGATCCAGGACAATCTTCACATCCCAAGATCCTTAACTTGATCACATGTGCAAAATCTCTTTTGCTGTATAAGGTAACATTCACAGGTGATTAGGATGCAGACATCCTGGGGACTGTTTTTTCAGTTTACCACAGATGTCCTTGAAGGTGCTTTGAAGAATCAGTCAGTTAGAAAGAGTGAAGAATTTTGTTGGGCAGACAGGCTTAAATAAATGTGTTGGCTCTCTTTTAGTACTGAATGAGTGTACCAGGCTGAACTATCTGGTATTTTGAGTAGCCTCTTTAATAATTAGCTTAGAAATGATTGAAAACCTTTAGGCTTGAATTCTTTAGGAAGTAAAGATATTTATTTAAGGAAGTGTTTATATCTCTCATACATTATGAGTATATAACATTGACTTTTCTGTATTCAATTTCAACTTTATTTTCTAGGAGAAAGTAGTATTAGAAATAGAGAGATTTTACTATTACTATATGGTGTATGTTGAAAAATGTATTACCCCGTGGATGGATCTCCATTAGCTGTTATTCCTACTTTCGATGCAAAATTGTTGTTAGTGTCCTTCAGGGTTGGCCTTTTCATTCATGGAACGTAGTGTTCAACATTACTTCAGCACAACTGAAAAAAGGTACCCTGTGATATTAACAGTAAAAGAGAAAGTAGGAGAATTTCACTTCAGTAATATTTGTTGAATACCTCCTGGGGAATAGGCACAGGGCTAGATGTCGAAGATGTGAGGATGAAGAAGATGAATTGCGGAAGAAGGCAAGACACATGGGTAGACAGTATGGTGTTCGCAGAGCTGGGAGGGTGCTCTGCCTGCCGCGGCAGTACCCGAGTGGGAGGCCACTCCAATGCGTGCAGATTCACGGGAAGCCTCTTGGGGCAGGTGCTCTGGAGCCAGGTCCTCAAGGATGAGTCAGGGTTAGGCAGGCCGGGAGCTGGGGACTGCTTAAAGAAGAAGCAATGCGGCTGGGCGCGGTGGCTCACGCCTGTAATCCTAGCACTCTGGGAGGCCGAGGTGGGTGGATCGTTTGAGCTCAGGAGTTCGAGACCAGCCTGAGCAAGAGCGAGACCCCGTCTCCACTAAAAAAAAAAAAAAAAAAAAAAGATGCAACGTGAGACAGCCAGGTGTGCAACAGTGGGACACACCTGGGGGACAACAACTGAGAATCTTTAATCCTGATTTTACCACTGTCGTTTAATCAAATGTTGATTTTTTCCAGACGAAATGCTTTACTTTATCTCTTTTATTCACACTTATTTTTCCAAAGAGGACCTGGAGTTGCTGCTTGACAGGGTCAATGACTTGATTGAGTTCCGCATCGATGCCGTGCTAGAAGAAATGAGCGGCACGCCTCTTTGTCAGCTTCCCCAGGAGGAGCCACTCACCTGTGAAGAGTTTCTCCAAATGACAAAGGTTATTAGAATATTGGTATTTTTATTTTAATTTTTTTGCCATTTTTCTATAAGCAGCATTTTTTTGAAGCGTAAATTAGGATTTTTTCTCTACTCGTGATGCCCTGTGATAGATGTGATTCGAATATGTAATCCTTTGACAATAATTTGAAAATGAAGAGAAATGTATCTAAGCAGTCACTTAGATATGAGGAATATTCTTTCTTTTCAGGTCAATGGGAGAGAAATTGTGGAACACATTTCTAATTTTTCCATTTTTTATGAAGAATAGAGCTATTTCGCAGAAGAGCTTCTAGTAAATTAGAGTTAATTAATATGCAAAAATTGTTTTGAATAGCTTCTGTACAGGGTTTCTTCTTTAAATATTTCCCTGGAGTAGCGTTTCCCAAAAACTGGTGTTCCATGGCAGAAAATTCTGGAGCCATCGCTAGGAATTCTGGGAAAGGCAGGGGATGTGTGCAAACTGCTTAGGGTAAAGACTGTATTTACAGATTCATTACACATTAACATCCTCATTGACATATTAAATACTCTCAGAAGATCTCCATGTAACTCATTGTAACCCATTACTTCTCAAACTTATTTGCAAATGGGATATTTTCTTCCCTGTGCCAGGAGTGCTCCATGAAGTCCCCTTCAGGCATGTCACTTTGGTATCATTGACAATATTCCTGATGGGCATCCTGTTGATAAGGACTCTTCAGTCAAGATTTTAATATGAGGGGTCCCTAAGACCACTCCCACTAGGAGAACTCACGGAACTCCGCACGGAGTTGTCCTTGAGGCTGAGACTTAATACTGTGACATAGTAAGGAGACACAGGTGGATCACAAGGAAAAAGGACAGGCAGTCTGGGGGACTCTCTGTGCAGGATCCCTCCCGGGAGGGTCACATGGCGGGCTCACACAGAGCTCACTTTCCACCCCCAGCAATGAAACTACAGCAACCCTTGTACAGTATTCCTGCCCAGGGAAGCCCCCGAGAGACTCAGTGCTCCAGGTTCGTGTTGGGTCTGGTCACATAGGCATACTCTGCGTAGCATGGGCCAAAGTCCCAGACTCCCGGTTCCGCATAAAACACGTTGTTTACACACCCAGTCTGGGCATAGTAAACCATCTTTATCAACAGTGGGAACCCCCCTGGAATCCAAGCTCTCCGATGTCGGCCAAGGGCCAACCTCACAAGCAGTCCTGTCTAAAGAGAGCAGTTTCAGGCTTGCTGTGTTTACCCATTTCTGCACATATGGTAATCTTCAGTTTATAGTACATCACTATTACATAATCGAAATTTACTGTCTACATTTTAGAAATTTCCAGTTCCTCATCTTCACACTCACTGTGGGGAGACCTAATCCCCTCCCCTATCCCTCCCGGTCATTTAAAAATTCTCTCTCCCTCTGAGAATTCATCTCACTCCATGGTTTTACTATTACCCATATTCTGAGGATTGTTGTATAAAAGTGCATTTATTTTAAATTTTAAAAATGTAGAATATTTTGAAAATGGAAAAAATAGAATTTTTATCAATTACACTACCATTGTTGTATTGTATTTTATACTGTTTAATAAAGTTGCAATTCCTGTATACACACAGCAGGTTTCGAATCGTGTTTTTTTTTTTTCCTTCCAGTTAACATTTCTTCATGAAATCTTTTTCGTGTCGCTGTATGGCTTTCATGGACACCATTTGAGTGAACCTTCATGTTCTGCTGAGTTGATGTGCTGTAACTTACTTACCAGTTTCTTATTTCTGAACATTTAGATGGCTTCCAAAGTTTTGCTATTTTGTCAAGAGCTGCAGTGAATATACGCATGTATCATGGTTTGTTTTCCCTTTAAGATTATTTCCTCCCCCAAAATAGGATGATTGTGTCAAAGAGTATGGCCTTATTTGATGGCTCTTGATATCCGTAGCCAAATTGCGTTGAAAGCAAGGATGTTATCACCTCACAGTGCCACCAGCAATGCAATAGTACCAATTTCACTGCCTTCCAGCAAACACGGTTTTCTTATACTTTACTAATTTTAGTTTAAATAGCAAAATCATGGAACTTAATTTTAATTTGCATTTTTGATTACCAATATAAGTGAATGATTTCTCTTGAATTTGTTTACTTTTTGTAATTCATTTATTCCGTCAACAACTTTTGTGGAGCTCCTATGCAAACCACTACCGTGAATACAGAAGTAAACAAAATAGGTGAAATCCCAGCAGTCATGGAGCCCACTTTCAAGGGGAGAACACAGAAAAACAAACAAATTGAAAAGCCAGTAAGCAAACAACGTATCTGGTGTTGATAAGTTCAATGGAGAAAATCGAAGAAGATAATAGAGAAAAGGAGTACCTGACAGAAAGTTGTGATTTTATGTTCACAGTCAGGGATGACTTCTGTGCTTATATGTGAACAAAGGAAGTGAGGGATCAAGCCTTGTGAATATCTCTGGGGAAGAGCATTCCAGGTAGAGAGAATAGCAAGTGCAAAGGCCCTGAGGTAGAGAAGCATGTTGTTGTAGCTGGAGAAAGGTGCTGGGTTGAAGCACATCAAGTATATTCATATGCTGAGGTAGAAAATCAAGTAGAGAGGAAGAAAGTGGGTGGTTGGTAAGCACAGTCTCTGAGGAAATGGGAGGAGCTGTGATTCAGAATTCAGGATGTGGGATTATTCTTGAATAAAAGGAGAGCAACTGCATTCATGGAAACAGGAGGAACAGGGGTTCATGATGGAGGCCAATTTGCTTTCCGGGTGAGGGCATGGGGCTGAGGCATTGGGTAAGTCCCTGCTTTGTGGCTTCCATGTGCCTTGTGCTGTAGGAGTCAAGGTAACTAGCTGAGCGCGATGAAGAAGGATGGTGTGGAGGTTTGAGCGTATGGCCATTTTGGGGGCTAGGAGAGGAAGGTGATTGCAGTCATGTAGAATGATTCCTGGGTAGCGTTAGGGGTTCAGGTAGAGTTCAGGGACCATGAATTGCCGGTGCCAAGCATCTGCATTGTCCTGGCCTGTGTGTGCCGGCGGAGAGGGTAGATGACCTGGTTCATTAGGGTTAGACTTCTCCTAGGTAGTGCAGTGGAAGGCTGAGGAGTAAAGGATATTGGTAAAATAATGGTTGAAGTGAGAAATCATCTTGTTGGGAGCAGGTGTGAACCAGGGGATCAGGGAGAATAGACCTGGGGAAAACGTAGGGTCTAGCAGGTTCCCGAAGCATTCAGGGAATGAGGGAATGTTGGAGCTCCACGCTGGTTGGTCAAGGAGGAGATGACTCAGGATTGGAAGACAGACCCTTTTGGCGGCTTTCAATGTCTGGTGCCATCACGGGCAAGAGTTGTTGGAATGACACAGGATGAGTGGAGGCAGTGTCTTGGATTTATTTTGTTTAACATAAGGGATATTTAAATGAACCTATTTATTACTACTTTGCTACTTTGTCTTCATTCTGTTTATATCCTGCTTTATTTCTATGCTGCTTACATTTTTATGATTGTGTTTTTTCTTAAAAAGAATTAAGAGATTTAAACAATCCTGTTAGAACTATTAGGTTATTAGGTATGGAATGTCTGATTTCCTTAAGTACTAAGTTTGATGGTTGGTATCTCTGACATTTCACTTTGACACTTCTTGCTTTATGTTTATTGTGAAGGCACATCCTCAGTCTTTGAAATGCACATTTGCCTTGTGATTATCTTTCAACTTTTTTTAGAGCAATTTTTGTGAAACCACGGATAAGTCAAAAATTTGAGTTATTTTCAAATATAAGTTCCGTCATGGAACAAATGCAGCGCAGACAGCTTGAAATACCAATGAAGTGTTTGGGAAGGATGTGGCTAATGAATGCACAGCATGTCGATGGTTTGAGAAGTTCCTTCTGGTGATTTTAATCTTGAAAATGAGCCATGTGGGTGACCTGAGACGAAGGTGGCTAATGATGAGCTGAAAGCTGTAATGGAAGCAAATCCATCTCAACCTACGTGTGAATTAGCAGCAAGGTTTGACGTTACTATTCCAACAATACCGGACCATTTGAAACAAATCAGCAAGGTAAAGAAGCTGGATAGATGGGTTCCCCGTGAATTAAATTAGTGTCAGAAGAGAAATCATTTTGAAGCTTGCCTTTCTTTGCTGTCACAGCATAAAGGCGAACCATTTCTACACTGTATTGTTTACATGTGATGACAAATGGATTCTTTTTGACAATCACAGTGTTTGGCACAATGGTTAGATAAAGATGAAGTGCTGAAACACAGTCCAAAATGGAATATTCCTCAAAAAAAGCTAATGGTGTCTGGCAATCCAGTGCTGGTGTTATCTACTACAGCTTCATAAAACCTGGTCAGTCGATTACAGCAGATGTCTACTGCAACCAATTGGACAAAATGATGAGGAAGCTTGCAATTAAGTAGCTGAGGCTGGTCAATAGAGACAGGCTAATCCTCTTGCAAGACAACGCTGGACTGCATGTTGCACCAACAACGCTGTTCAAACTATGGAGGCTGGACTTGGAAACTCTGTCATCTACTGTATTGGAGGAAACTTCATGGGAAGAGAGGCTGCTGATGGCATTTGGAGTTATTTCCTTCACTGCTGGAGAAGTCCATGTGATTTTGGGCATCCACAATGCTCCACTTGATTTCCTTGTCCTTAATACATCCTTTACGGGACACCTGGCCTGGGCTGGTGTGGAGGGTGTGGCCAGTCATCACTGGGGCTAAAATCTTGCCTGGAGGCTGAACTATGGCATTGCTACCATTGCTGATGTGCTCTCAAGAGCTCGGTAAACAAATCTGACACTCTGCTAATCTCTTTTTTGTTTTGTTTTGTTTAGGACCTTTGTGTAAATGGTGCTCAGATATTACATTTTAAAAGCTCATTAGTGGAGGAAGCAGTCAATGAGCTGATAAGTATGTTGCTGGAAGCGGAAGTTCCATCTCAAGAAGAAAGTGAAAAAGGTAAGAGATGGGGTAATGAAAGGGTCTTGTTCTTCTAGAACATTTACTAAAAACTAAAATTTAGTTATCTATATAGCAATTAATTTCATACTTCTATAAACATCCTCCCAATATTGTAAGGATATTTATAAATCTGAAATTATGACTCTGAGCATATTGTAATGACTCTCTGTTGTTAATTTCATTACTTTGGTTAAACTCTAAAAACATGCACTTTGCATTGGACCTCGTTAGCTCTCTTTGTATTTTTGTATGAGTGGGTGTTTTATTTCACTTTATCAATAGAGTGGGATGGATTATGGATTGGAATTCCCCATGGAGAACATCTATATTAGAGCAAACATTTTGTGGGACAGAGGAGGACACTGATATGTGGACATGGGAAGTTATTCCCCCATGGTTTTAGGGGTGCTGCTGGGGGAGAACGCCAGGACCCAGGACCCTGGGGGCCAGTGTAGCTTTCTCGGCCACAGCTCCTGCCTCTCTTGTTGGCTGTTTTCTTACATTGGGAGGAGAGGCCTCCATCGGTCCATCTGGTGTCCCGATTTCCTCCTCTTACTCTTTGATGGCCTCACTTTCTAAGAAGCGTGACATTTAAGTGATATTTAACTTGCATGCAATTTGTCTTAATTGTCTTTCCTTTAATTGCAATGGATAGTTCTATTGTTCTACATCTCTCTCTCTGTTCATCCATCTAATATATCTCTATCTCTTTCATCTTATGACAGCAGAAAGAGAGGAAGGAAATTCCGACACCTTGACATCGTCCCTTAATGCCAGAGCTGAGCCCTGGCTTTCAACAATCACGAGGAAAAAGAAAGAGACTGAGATGTTAGAGCAAGAAGCCTGCGAGTTGCTTTCTCACTTCAACCATCAAAACGCGGATGCTCTTCTGAAAGTTACAAGGAATGCACTAGAGGCCATTCGCAAACGCATTCATTCCTGCCACATGGTTGACTTCCTGGGTAATAATCCCACGTGGTTTGCCTCCTGTCCCATCAGGCGTAGTTGCTGGTGTGTGTATGCATGTGTGTGCGCGTTCCTGTTAAATGTAAATAATGCAAAAAATCTTCCATTTATTGAGTGCCTCCTTGTACTTTTACTCATTATGAACTTTGATCATCAAAACAATTCTATGAAATGGGTTAAGATCATTACTCTCATGTTAAAACAGAAAACTAGAACACAGCAAAGAGAGGTTAAGTAATTTGCTTAAGGTTGCTTAGCTTTTGTTAATAACATGAAAATTGATACAACTTTTAAACATTTTGTAATAAGATGAAAACAGAAATGAATTATTTTAATTAGGGAAAGAAAAATACATGCTTTTAAAAAGAAGATATATGGAAATGATTATTTCATTATTAAATTATTAGGTTTTTAATCAGCCTTTTAAAGTGGAAAATATCTTACTATTTCATACTGTTCAAAACAGATTTTTCCTTTTACTGTTTTTCATGTGAACTTAGTACCTTCCAGCTGATTTCCTAATTCTAAATATCACCTCTTTCTCAGCACAGTTCAGAAATAGGTGCTGCATTTCCTAGGTGGGCCACAAAAATCCATCAAATTTGGATATTGTGAAATTAAATTTTAAATTAAAAATAGTAAAAAATATAAATACTAATTTATTAAAGTGAAAATGAGAGGATAATAAAATCTTTATTTGTTTTTAATATTGGCAGATAAGCAAAATATTTTTAATATTTAATTAAAGGTAGATAAATAAAAGTAGAAACTTTGAAAGATTTTTTTGTCTGGTGGCATGGTTTATTATGTTCCATTTCTCTTAGAATGGAGGATAATTCTTTTCTTTGACACAGGGTTAGGTTATGATTAGACCTTATCAAATTGTTTGTTGATGTGTTAAATATTAAATCAGTTATTTTCCAACTTTTATATTATAGGTATTTCCTTTCCAACTATATGAAGTTATGTATGATAAACATACACATATACACACATATACATACATATTTATATCTATTTACTTGTACCTATATCCAACATTAAAAGCCCCTTCGATATGAGTGTGATTTACATATTTTATTCTCCATTTTTTTAACTGCTGTGAATTTGGATTATACACACTGTGGTAGGAAAGGCATATGTTTTCCCTGAAATTCTAAACTGGATATTTGTTATAACTTTAGCTTGTTCTGATAGTTATTCTTGCTCTTCCTTCCTTGCTTACTTATTAAACATTTAACCGATTTCTTGGCATCCTGTTATTTGGACAGAATCGTCTTTAATATTTTGCATAAGAGTTTATAATTAAACCTGATCTCATACAGTGGGTTTCCTTTATGGAGTGTGTACCAACAAATTATAATTAGCAAAAAATAGCTTGGGTTCCACTGAACTGCTCTGTTACATTGAGCAAAACTAGAACCTCCATTAGTTTTCATTCATTCATTTGACAAGTATTTGTCTGATTATATACCTATTATGTATTGTTTAATTTTTCTGGTTAAAAATGAAGTAAATCCCATTTTAAATTAAAATATTCCTTCTTCCTTGTTTTGGGTTAACTCAGACAGTAACAGTGGCTCTAAGATGAAGCAGAACAGTCTGCCCATTTTCCGGGCAAACCTCACTCTGGCCATTCCCAACATCGCTGTGGTCCCTGCCCTGGAAGACATCCAGCAGACCCTGAGCAAAGCCGTGGAGTGCATTATCAGCGTCCCCAAAGGGGTGAGACAGTGGAGCAGTGAACTCCTGTCCAAGGTGGGTGTGGGGTGAAGAAATCGTTTTGTATGGAAGCTGCTTATTTCGCAGATGGGAAAGAGCTGAAAAATATTCTTTACATTGTAGAAAAAGATACATGAAAGAAAAATGGCTGCTTTGCAGAATAATGAAGACAGTGATTCTGATGTTGAGATGGGAGAAAATGAACTTCAAGGTAAATGTTCTTCCAGTTTTCTTTTTAAAATAGTTATTGCAAATCAATATTTGTTGAGCTTCAATGTATCCTTCCCCTCATGCAATTCTCAAATCATTTTAGATCAGCATATTGATTTATGAGCCAATTTTAGGTTTCCAAAATATTAAGATCCACATATTTTAATGTTTTAATATCACTATTATAAATAGTCTACTTCTAGTGGGCCTGTCATAGTTTTTGGTGTGTCATTGATTTCTGGTGCAATGTGATGATGAGAACTGGAGGTAACTACTGGGTATTTACCCAAAGGAAAAAAAGACATTCTATAAAAAAGACACCTGCACTCAAATGTTAAAAAGCCCAAAAATAATAGATGCTGGCATGGATGCAGGGAGAAGGGAATGCTTATACACTGTTGGTGGGACTGCAAATTAGGACAACCTCTGTGGAAAAGGGTGTGGAGATTCCTCAAAGACCTAAAAGTAGACTTGCCATTTGATCCAGCAATCCCACTACTGGGTATTTACCCAAAGGAAAAAAAAGACACTCTATAAAAAAGACATCTGCTCTTGAATATTTATAGCAGCACAATTCACAATTGCAAAGATATGGAAACAACCCAAGCGCCCATCAATACATGAGTGAATTTGTAAAATGTGGTATATGTATACCATGGAGTTCTACTCAGCAACAAAAAACAATGGTGATTTAGCACCTCTTGCATTATCCTGGATGGAGCTGGAGACCATCCTTCTAAGTGAAGTGCCACAAGAATTGAAAAACAAACACCACATGTACTCACCATTAAATTAGAAGTAATCAATCAACATCTATGTGCATATATGGAAAGAACATTCATCAGAAATCAAGCAGGTGGGAGCAGGGAGGAGGGGATGGGTAAAATCACACCTAATGGGTACAGTGCATACTATCTGGGGGATAGGCACGGTACAAAAGCGATTTATGTAACCAAATCATTTGTACTCCCCAAATAGTCTGAAAAAAAGAGAAGAGTTTTAGTTTCACAGTACAAAGAGAAAGTCAACGTCATCACAATCACATCCTATATCTCAAGTGTTAGAGATTTTTTTTTTAATTAAAAATTATTCATTTATTTTTTTAGAGACTGGGTCTCACTCTTTTGCCCAAGCTGGAGTGCAGTGGCACTATCACAGCTTGCTATAACCTTCAACTCCTAGGCTCAAGCAATCCTCCCACCTCAGCCTCCCAAGCAGTTGGGCTAGTTTTAAAAAAATTTTTTTTATAGAGATGGTGTGTGTGTGGTGTTCTCACTGTATTGTCCAGGCTGGTTTCAAACTCCTGGCCTCAAGTGATCCTCCTGCCTCGGCCTCCCAAAGTGCTGGGATTAGAGGTGTGAGCCACCGTGCCTGCCCTAGAGATATTTTTGACCAATTGTATGTCTGTTTTGCTCATGTGCTGTGATTTTTGCTGTATGTCTCATGGTTTTCATTTGTATTCTGTAAAATTAGAGAACATAAGACATCCAAGTTGCTAATGATACTAAATGTTGTTGAATTCCTCATACTCTTTCCTTGTACTCTTGATTTACAAGGAGTATACAATTAATTATACAAAATTGTATGACTTCCTTAGTGCCCATATCCCCTGAGATGTTAAATCAATGATCCATGGGGAAGAAACTGAGGCAAGTTCCTCTTTACAACAAAGTTACTATGGAGGAAAAGACAGCTGAAAACAACTTGAACTTCAATGTAAAATATTATTTATTTATTT
The DNA here is from genome assembly GCA_004363605.1 of Indri indri. Lineage (NCBI taxonomy): Eukaryota > Metazoa > Chordata > Mammalia > Primates > Indriidae > Indri > Indri indri. Next base: position 13,943 of record RJWJ010032616.1, read on the forward strand.
AAGGTAAAAAAGCATTATCATATTAATTTCAATTTTATATCATTTAGAAACATTGCGTTACCTCCTAGAACAATTTAAAATTCAGAATTTTCTAAACTTAAAATGAGTTCAATCATGAATTATATCTTAAGTTGAAAAGAAAAAATATTTAATCAAAAATTGTATGTATATATTTTTGTGAGGAGCATCTGTATTTTGAATTCCCTGTTGGGCAAGTCACATATTTCCACTTCACTCAGGATTGTTTCTGGAGATTTATCTTGTTCTTTTATTTCAAATGTATTCCCATGTTTCTTCATTTTCTTTGACTCTCTGTGTTGGTTTCTGCACGCTAGATAAGACAACTACCTTTCCCAGTCTTGTCAAACTGGCCTTGGGTAGGAGGATCTCACCAATATGTCTGGCCAGAGATTTTAAAATGCCTCTCAAATCTTTGTGTTTGTCCTGACTGCTGTCTCTATTTTTGATGGCCCCCTGGAGCTTAGGATGTGTCCTGTTCCGTTAGTACCTTCAGTCTGGTAAGGTAGAAATCGAGATATAACTGGAAAATTCAGGGTGTTGCATGTGTGTTCCAGTTCTTTCTATATTCACAGTGAAGCTGAGCATAGGCATTTATCACCGACTCTCTCTGCATTAAGCCAGAAACAGGATCTATGGCAAATGCCTGCACTCATGTTCAGGCTGTACCCTCTGATCCTGGGGAGACAGATGCTTGAAGGAGGCTCATTGTATTTCCACATTTTTGTTTTCTGTGGCCTAGGGCCATTCAGGAAGGTAAAGCCCCACGGAATCCCAGAGCTAGGTCCTTAAAGAGGCAGTCCCTTGGGTGAAAGCTACAGAAGTTATGGCACTTGGTATATGGGCAAACTCTTTCCAGGAAGAATGAGTAGGCCTGGATTTATCATGGTGGTGAGCCAGAGGGAAGGCTCATGAAGTGCTGAGCTCTGGCTCCAGCTGCTGGAGGGCTCTTGTTTGTTTGCCCTGTTAGGTCCCCAATGCAAGTTTGTTAAAATCCAGGCCATCAAGTAGCCACTGGAAGTGTATGCTGTGCACTACTTCTGGAAAGAAATGAGAGTTGCACATTCCTGACCCTGTTCAGCAGTGCTCCAAGAGGGTATAGCACTTGGAAGTATTTGCATGTTTGTTTAAAACTACCTCTTTGTTTTGTCATCTAGGGAGACTCACATATGCCTGGTCCCTTCTGTTCACCTAGCTAAGAGATTTAGGATGGAGTCTGTCGGAAGGTAGCTATAAAAGTTGGGGTACTCAATGCACAGCATAAACCCCTTCTAAGGAGAAGCAGAGAGCTGTGTTTTTAAAGCCCCTCCTCTGCACTGCTCTTGGGGGATAAAGCCCTTGGAGGTGCTCACATACCCATATTAAGCTGCCACTTTTTCCTATGGTCTAGACAGACCTACTAGTGCATGTGAGGTCTGAACCCTCCTCTCCACAGGGAGAACCTGGGTGTGGCGGATTCCCTTCCCAATTTTATGATTCGGCATCCAGGGCAGGATCTGTGTCTGAGTGTGTCTCCACTTTTCTTACCTATTTGATATGGATATGTTTTGGTTGCAACATAAGTGGGAGCCTGTCAACTGGTCTCACTTTCTCTCAGAGGGGATTGATCTGTGAATAGATGTTTATTTGGTGCATTTGTGAGTGGAGGGAGAGTCAGGAGCTTCTTATCCCACCATGTTTCTGATGTCACTCTTCCCATTCCCCAGATCTTTAACTTTTTTGGCCAATCTCTTATTTGTCCCAGCTACTATCATTGCCTCAGGCAGCTGTGAAGTTAAGCAATAGCAGCTGATAATCTTTTGACAAATGCCTTGGGGATAGGGCTTTTCATTCAGTGAGTTCTGAGTCAGGTGAAGTAAAGATAAACTCCAAATGGGGCTTTTTCAGAGAGCTTCCAGACTGGTCAAATGGTGATAATTCCATGGAGCTCCTTAAGGAACTCCAAACTGAGTCTGACCCTTCCAGAGACTGCCAGGCTACTGGTTTCCACAGCCACAATGGTTGCAAGGCTGCTGTTTTCAGGGCTACCATATAGCCGGAGAGGAGTGATGGGAATAAAGTTAAAACACCACAAAATTTGCTGTTGTTACTGATATTCAGCCTTTTTTCTTGTATAAACAGTTTTTGGATCATTGCAAGCTTTGACTAATTTCCAGAGTCCTGAAAAATCGATATTGACAATTCCTGCCATTATTTGCATTGCTTTTCTAAAGGAGATTTTCAGAATTTCTTACTTTATTTACAGAAATCTCATCTTTTTAAAGTACATTCCCTGTGTTGTTAATATAAACCTTTCTCTTTTTTTTCCTTTTAGATACCATGGAGATAGCATCAGTAAACTTACCAATTCCTGTGCAAACCAAGAACTATTATAAGAATGTTTCTGAAAACAAGGAGATTGTAAAATTAGTCTCTGTGCTTAGCACAATTATCAACTCCACCAAAAAGGTAAGTCAAGAGACTCAGGAGCCAGGGCCCCATGCTTTGCAACATGTGCCTGTGTGAAGGTGAACACCACAAGCTTGTCCTACATGTAGCCTGGGTCTTAGCCACTGTGCCTTCAGTGAGCAGCTAATGGCATCTTGTATGCACTCAGCAAATGTTTGTTTAACTGAAGAGTTTTCATTCTAGATTGCAAGGTGAAAGAAAACTATTACTCCTATTCTCATATTGCGTTCTGTTTAATGCCTTTAACCTCTCCTTTTAATACAAATGAATCTCAGTTTAAAAAAAATCTAATACATTCCAAACCACAAGTCAGACTGGTGTTACAATTCGCCTTTAAAGAGTCAGTGATAGTAGTATATTTGAAATGGAATAAGATTTGCAGTAATTTTTTGTGTTTATGTAGTCAAGTAAATCTTTTAAAATATCAAATGAAAATTTATGTACATTGTCACATGGATATTAGATAAAATTGAGAATAATAAAAATATTAATGCTATCAATACAAACTTGTACTGGACATGGATGTAATTTCAGGGTTTTCTTCCAATTGATCTTCTCTCAACTTTCCCTTTTTTGTTTAGGCAAATCTGTTCTTGTAGTCAAAAAGACTCAAAACCCTAAAATCATCTTTTATTTAAAAACATTTTCTAATTCACATTGCTGCTAAGACCTGTTCACTTTTTAGGAATCTTTCTCAGTGTTGAAGGAATAGTTGTTGCTCAGTAAATACATCTTTTCTATTACTGAGTTTTAAGAGAATAAGTTATACTTATTTGAAAACACGTTGAAAAGCTACCATTACTGTAACCATGTGAGGAAATAGTAGGTTTAGTTTTAACGTGTTCCCAAGGGACCTGGAAGTGTTTGCAGTTACATACTTTTAATTTTCCTTTCTTAATATAGTGAAGGTCCTTTATTTAATTTTTCCCTAGGGACAGTATTCACATACTTCAACAAGTATTTATCTAGTACTTAGTTTATTAGGCTCTATACTAAATGACGAAGGTTAAGTAGAGTATTTTATGACAACAATAAACATTCAGAAATATTTTCAAATGTCTCAGTAATCATAGAAAATACAATAAAATAAATCAGCAACAGAGTCCATTACCTTCTCTGAATGTAATCAGCAACTATGATGAAAATCTAAGGGGAAGACATAGTAGTTGAAATTAACATAGAGTGCTGGCAACAAAAACTATGTCTGCGTCATTTTTATTGCATTTGCTTTTATATCATATGAAGGAAATGCACGGATTTTAGTCTTTTTTAAAACAGGAGAAAGGTTGGTGGGTACAATATGTGTTGTTCCAGTGGATGTACTGAAGGTTTCAACTTCACCACAATGCACTATGTCAATATAGCAAAATTGCACTTGTGCCCCATGAATATATACAAAAAAAAATTAAAAAATAAAGAAATGAATATTAGCTAAACCTATTTAAAAAATAGTAGCAAGGTTTGGTATTTAGAATGACTTGAAGAACTTATTCCAGATTTATAAGATGGCCAAACTGTTTCTGGGAGAATATATATACACCTAGTCTTAGTACTAGACATAGCCACCCCTCCATTGCCATAGACCCTTCTGAATGATTCTGCCTCAACCACAGAAAATCCTATGATCCTTGCCCCTTTCTTGTTGCCATAGCTGATTGGATCAGAAAGTAAATCCAACCTACATTTAGCACATCATAGGTTGGCCATCAACTCTTAACACTGCCTGGCTTGAACTGGACCAAACAATCAAAATGACCTTGCTAATAACCTAAATGATTGAAGTAACCTTGGTAAATTAAGCAGAATAGCTCTACATATGTAGTTTATCTGATTTTCCCATTAAGGTCTAGGATACCTCCACTCTAAAAAGTTCCAATTTAATGAAGATTGATGCTTTCAGATAAAATAGGAGTCTAAAACTTACTTAGTTAGGGCATATTATTATCATTATAATATTGTAAGCTCCTGGATATTGAAAGAGCTCAGGATTCTGGAATTTCTACCCATTTCCAGGAGTCTTCAATA